>JAQJVL010009991.1:0-13977 GCA_035578905.1 Stictocephala bisonia | reverse complement strand
ATTAAATTTGAAAAACAGTTTTATAAATCAAAAGCTATACATCTTAGTTTTTTCATGCGTGTATTTTGTAAAATAAAGTTTTTTATTGCAGAATTTTGTTACTTCCTTGTTGCACAAAGATGTCAAATCACAAAAGGTCATAAGGTAACAAACAGATTTTTTAAATATTTGTTTATGTCAATCAGGCCCATTTTATATATTTTCTCCCCATTTTTATTATAATTCATGCATGATGGAGTTAATAGTTTGTTAAAAATATTTTGATAACAATAGTTTATTCAGTTACAAATTAGAAAACTATTGACAAATAAATTATAAATCAAGTACAACATTTTGTATATTTTTCTGAGGCCATCTCGTAAGCCTGAATCCTCATTTTAAAGCAAATTGGTAAGAATATGATAAATTAAAAATATAGTTTTGCATGCATATCCTTAAGATTAAGGCCAACTAATAGTATTAAGATCAGGTTTAGTAAACCATCCTGTCTAATTTTCAAGTGTCTAAACAACAGAATTATTTTGACGTTATTCAATGAGTCCTTGTGTAGGACTGGTACCATTAAATGAGTTCTCATTAGAGTGAAATCAGAAAGTTTTACCTCAACTTATCAGACCTTTACACTGTGAGCTCACTGTAAGAAGTAACTATTTAAAAAAAATAGATAAAGTTAAATAAGCTAACTATTTTTTATTTAGTAAAATTAGACGAATCGTCAGATGACCTTGATATCTTGTAGATCACGGTGATTATTAAATTGTATATATTGTAAATAGTTGTACATATAGTTGCTGGCATGATGGCTCAGCGGCTAAGGCTTCGGAGGGCAAGATCCAAGGATCGAATCCCCACTGAGCTAACAGTCGGTACTTCACTAGTTGAGCTTACACACAGGCTTGCAAGCCCATGTGAACTGGCAAGTGAAGTTTGTATAGTTAAAATAAAATTGCATAAAAATTCATTGTGGGCACTAGTGGTGCAGTGCTGTAATCCAGCTACTTGAGGACAAAGTGTTACTTAAGGAGATTCAAGGTTCTATACTAGGTCCTTTTAACACTGCCATGGTATCCGCTCAATGGTTGCTATCAGCGTGGACACCCAGAGAACTAAGTACAGTTCAGCTTGTCAATTAGCTGAGAATCAGACCAAAACTAAATGGTTCAGATTTCACATAAAGCTGTATGTTCCTTAGTTGCCCTGGTATTGGGCTATTGATAAATGGCACTTTCTTGGGAACAGTCCGACTCAGTTAGTAACCAGACTGCACAGGTCATCCACTCATGTAATCATTCATACACACCTTAAAATATACACACAAAGTTGTGTGAGCTTCTCATATATAAGAATTTCATCTTGCAGAAAACTCGTTACTGTATTCATAAGAAAATTGGAGAACTCAATTTTTACAAGAAAATAAAAACAATGAATATAAGAAAATGGCTAATTTTGAAATACATTTATTTCATTTGATGTATTTTTTTTAAATGAACATGAATATGTAATTGGTTCAAATGTGTGTTAAAATAAGCATAAAACACACGTAAATTTAAAACGAAAAGCTGATTATAAAATAATTTAAAATATCTGAAATACAGTTAAAATTACCAGTTTGAGCCAAAAAAAAAAAATCCATTCCCCGCCAATTTCAACTTTCGGCAACTACAACCTAACAGAAACTTGAAATGTAACCGATATGGCATTTTAGAGATATACATGAAAATGAGAAGACAAAACCTTGAAAACATTACAAAGTGTACTGTACAACCAGAAAGTTTTAAAGTATAGAATTAATAAACTCCCCTTGTAACACACTTAAATGCAAGACCAGTTACATCTAGGCTAGATCAAAAACCAAATAATAGTTTAGATTAAAGTTACGTAGATAACGAATCAAACACCAAATTCGATAAAGTAGTCTAGGCCTACTGTAAGGTTAAAATAATACAGTAACTGCAGTACCGTATTGAACTTTTAAAGTAAATAAAATCTGCAATTAACGGTATAGCAGGTTAGCTGTCAACTCAAACAATGGCACCGTCTAATTATCAGAAACACTGTAATGGAACAGAAGGTAGGTATCACAGAGGCTGCGCAGTAGACTGTGACATCATATAGACTAAATCAGCTGGTTTGATTAATCGGTTACTACACATTTTTTCCACCAACCAAATTTTGAAAACTTTTCCTGAAATGGGTAAATATTGGCTATATTTTCACAAGATATGCTTATTACTCTGCGGAAATCATATATTTAAGCAAAAATTTGAAAAAAAACAATGTCACAACTTTTAGTATATTTGACATATTTCTGTTAGGCCCTAATTTAAATGATATTTTAATAAACTTTGTTGTAATTTGATGTTTTTTGCTCTGCATGTACGAATTTGGAAACTATTTTGGTCTATAAAAATTATTTCTTGAGACATAACAGAAAACTATTTTTGTACATGATAGGCATATCTACTGTCTTTATTTCTAGATACCGTGATCAGTAACATCAATCTATGACGGGATGGAGAGATAGAGTAACAGACAGGTGAAATGACATAAGGTCAACTCAATGACTTATCCTAGTCCCACTATGTTTCTCTAATCTGTCAGTAAACATAGTGACTTGCTGAAAGTTGTATGACACTAATTTAGGAACGGATAGTTCAGACTTTAAGTAATCTAAACAGGCTATCCCACCAATTTGTTCAGATTTGCAGGGTTTTAATGTATGTAAAAAAAATGTACGGTACAATAAAGTTGTGAAATTGTTTTTGGTAACAAGCGCTTTACAGAATACAAAACATATCTCATGAAAATATGGCCAATTCTTGGTCCATTTCAGACTTGGTTTTCAAATTTCTTTCAGTGGCAGAAACTCCACAGTTTTATATGTCTTTAAACTTGGTAAACAACCTTCAAACTCAGAGACACATAATTTCTATGCTGACAGCAGTCCTATTTTCACCAATTAGGCCTAGTACAGAGTTTCTTGATTTTATACAGTCTGGAGACTGCATGAATTAAAAAAAAGACATACTAGTCATAATCTATTACTTAATATATAAAATGTCAGTGTTACCTCAAGCTTATTGCATCAATCTCACCCCACCACTTCATTGAAACATAAAAATCATTAGGGTAGCTACCACACCACACAACTTCATCAATTGTCACTTTTAAAAGCCCATAAATATCCCCCTCTACTAAAGGAGGAAGAGATCTATGGCTGTGAGTTGTCATAAGGCTCAACAATCAGTTCTTGATGTCAGGATAAAATTATATAAATAAAAAGCTACAGGTCTACTGATAAACACCACTAATAGAATTTTCCAAAAAGATACTTTTTACTTACATTAATAATCAACAAACTTAACAAATTGGTTTGACAACGGAAATCCGGAACGACTAACATTCATATTTAACATCTTATTGTTTTCATTAGATTTCTGACTTTTGCCTGCCTACAGGCGCAGGCTTACCTATTTTACACCTGTTTTTAAATTTCTTCTTCTTTATCTAGAAGGCTTAATAGAGTATAACGTTCCCCTATTTTTTTTTTTTTTTTTTTTTATAAATTGAATTATGTAAAAAACTCCTATTCATTCCTACACTGTATTGGCATAGACCTTCTATTAAAGTCTATGCTTCTATTAAAACTTTATAATAGAAGGTCTATAGTATTGGTCTATCTACAATTTTCTTTAGTTAAAATTCCAAATATCTTAATTACGTCAGTAATATTTATATGAAATGATAATTTAAAATTGCGTGTTACATAAAAATGATCGAGATAGGTTTTTGTTATTTTTCAACTGTAAAGATCAATAAAAAATAAATAAAATATTGCATTAGAACATTAGTAATGCATGTTATTAGAATCGTCATATTTATATATCACTTGTTATTTGTTAACCAATTTTATTTAACGTGTATACAGCCATTGATTGTATAAACCTAAAAAGGATAAACCATCTAATAGGAATATTTGTGGCAGTCATTTTGTTAGTTAATGAGGCCCGCAACCACAACTGGTTTAAACTGCATTTCATTTACATGGGACTACACTATCGCTCCATAATAGACCACAAAGCAGCTGATATTTTGAGACTCAACATTTAACATTGGACGGGAAATCTATTAGTGTATAAAATCAATGATACAGCTGACATCCCAATCACCAAGGCAGGAAAATTTTTATATGCAGACGATATTGCTTTATTTATTAACACAAGGACTTTACAGTTACTGAATAATCACTCACAAACTATCTTGTAATTCACGAGGAATATTTGAGAACCTGGAAGCTAAATCCTAACCCATCAAAATCCGAAGTACCCTGCTTCTACCTAAGTTGACTAGCTAATCAAAAATTAAACATCTTTCTAAGTAGTATAAAACTCCACCTCAATGGTCATCCACAGTAACTGGGAGTAACGTTAGATGAATCGCTGACGTTAAAAAGCCATCTTCGAAAAAAAAACATCTAAAATTTAAACTGGGGCAAATGTACTCCATTATATTGCTGGAACAACTTAGAGAGCCAACGCACACGTCCTGCGTACTACTGCTTTGTCATTGGTTTATTCAGCTGCTGAATACAGTGCTAACAGATGGCTAAATAACGCACATACAAAAGTGATTGATGTCCAACTTAATAGAGCCATGAGAGCTATTAGTGGAACTCTCATGGTAACTTCACTATCTTGGCTCCCAGTGCTGTGCAATATAGCTCCCCCAGAGATAAGACGACAGGAGGCACTACTTAAAGAATTAAATAAGCTCTTGAATGCCCCACACCTCCCCATTACCCAGGATCTCCGACGCCATAACACTCAGAACGGTTGATTAAAATTGTCTCAACTCGAAACCCACCTCTTCGTACTGCTTTCCAGTTGAGCAGTTCAAATTTTTTGGTCAATACTAGCTGGGCAATATCGTGGAACAGTTTTGATGGACGAAATAAGTTCCTTATTAACGATCCATCAATACCTGTAGGTGGAATGAAACTCCATCGTAGGGAATGGACACTTTGAATCGGTTTCGATCTGGCGTGGGTGGATGTAATTACTGGTAGTATAAATGGGGATTGACAGTAGATCAGTCATGTGTTTGCGGGGAGTGTATCCAAACAATGGCTCACATAGTTTCAGATGCCCCTTACGCTGTTTAACGGAGGGATTAGCTAGCATACATAGAATCAGTGAGACAGGTTCAATATAAGGTTTATGGCCCTAATATATATTAACATTTTTGAATTGATTGACGGGGAATGTTTTCATGACCAATCTACGATTTTCTGAAGTAATTTACAACACCCGCGTTGAACTAAAGCAGGATGCAGCACAAACTAGTCCCAAAACCGCCAGCTCGTGTCAATCTTTAGAAAGTGGAAGTTTAAAATAAGGATATGAAAGACTAGTGATACTCAGGGATTTCTCGAGCTCCTGCAAGAAGACCCCTAACTATAGTATAAGAAATGTTCTTGTTGGCTTATTGGACTGTAAAGGAAGGCCCTGTAACATTACAAAAATTCCCCCAATGAAAAAACTCACCTTTTGGAATGATAACAAACTAATATTACAGAACAACCTACAAAAAGCCAAAACAAAATATTCTAGAACGGGAAATTTGGAAGATAAAAATTCGTACATCCGAATCAAACGAAGCTATGATAAAGAAATTAGGACCCTGCGATAAAAACATTATGGCCGACGCCGAAAATAAAAGCAAACTAATCTGGAGGATAATTAATGATGAAAGGAAACTAAGAAGTAAAAGATCCAGCCAAATAAGCCTACAACACAACTTTATAACAAATCCATAACATATTAATAACATCTTTCATAAATACTTCACCCCTGAAAACCACCAAGGACATTCACAAAAATTAACCTACCAAAAAGAGCAAGACTTGCCACAAGTATTTGGATTAAACTGTTTCTACATTATTTCAAAAGAAAAACTAAATAACATTTTAACTACACTAAACTCTAAAAACTCTGCTGGAATCTTATTTATTTATTTATTTATTATTTATTTATTTATTATACCAACGGCATTACACCAATTTACATTGTTATAGGAATAGATGACTTAAGGCTACAAGAAACAATGATTCTCAATCAAAAGTCTACATCAACAACTATACATTCACTTGCACTGTGAAAAAACATAATTTGTTGAAAAGCTAAAGGTAATATTCAGAAAGAGTAACGAGATATAAAATTTGAAAACATTAACAAGAAATCAGAGATAATCAATTAACATTATTAACCATAACAATAAGATAACAACACAATGGTAACAATATGAACTAGAAAAGAAATAACAAACAATTTTATGAGGTTAACAAAACATTAATAACATCTTAAATATATAACAACTAACAACCCACCAGTCCAGCAGTAATGAGGCAGCCTAGCAAAAAATTTTCAGATTGTGAAAAAGAGAGAAAACTTAAAAAATATATAATAAAGAATGTAATACTATGCTTAATGACAATGATGAAATGATTATAGTAATATGGACAGCATAACAACAACAAGATAGACGGGCACAGAAGACTTGTACCAACTCATGTAGAACGTCCTCAATCAGCAGCAGCAGCCCTCCTCACCACCGCCAAACTGTCAGAGAAGAAGTCCACGACACCACAGACGTCGTTCCCGGAGCGCATCAGTCTTGGCAGAGGGCAGAAGCGGAGGTAGTTGGTAGCAGCAAAATCGAGCTCAAACAACCTCACTTGCCTCGTACTTCTGGGGAGATGGAAAGTGATTTGTTCAAGTAGGTATGGGCAGTAGATAAGGCTGTTGAGGAGCTTGAAAAGAAAGGCGAGATCGGCAGCTCTTCTCCTCTCCGCCAAGCTCCGGAGATGGTAGGCGGCTGACAGCTCAACAATAGGAACGTCCAAAAAGTTGTATCCGTTTCGGCAGCCAAGGAACCTCACGAAGCGCCGCTGCACCGACTGAAGCTGCTGGATTTGGCCAATATGATATGGAGACCATACAACGGATGCATACTCGAGCAGCTGGCGTACAAGAGCCTTGAACAACATTGTAGAGACGCTGATATCAGGAATCGACGAAATATCAGGAAAAATTATGAAAATTTGCAAGAAAGAGCTCTTAATCTCTATCAGGAAAATACTAATCAAATCAATCATACAAAGTAAAGTCCTTTCAAAAATTAAAATTACAAATGTTACCAGAAATATAAAAAAAAAGACAAAGAAAACCACAAAAATTACCGGCCAATATAAAACCTTACAACTGTATCTAAAATCCTAGATTGGAAAATATACACTCTTCCGTGGAAGAAAACAAACTTCTTACGGATAGCCAGCAATGCTTTCGCAAATGATTGGGAACGCACTCTGCAGTGGCGCATCCCTGCGAAAACATCAGCAACAACATTTGAAAAGAAAAGCAAGACGCGTCAGGGAGTTTTGTGAATCTGCAAAAAGTCTTCGACAACCTTCATTATAATCATACTGTTAAACAACTCAGTGTCACGGAGAATGCGAATATCAACAGTTTTTCATTATTACTATTGGTCTTTTTATTTATATGTTGTATTTTTTTGATGCGCGTTGAATCCAATGCCTTGTTTGTTTTATGAAACTTATTGTTAACTTGTTATTATTATCGAGGAGCATATTTTGATCAGACAGTCTACTTCAGTAAGAGGAAAGGACCAAAAAAAGAAATGAAAGTGGAATTGAAGAGATTATAGAATAATCATAGCTGAGATCTTCATATGACGCTAAAAGCCATCTGCGCGCTACGGAACGAATGTGTACCGATTTGAGGCAACCTCTTACATACAAGCCTTGCATTGTAAAAAATGTGAATTTGAAACCAGTTTTCATACAAACTTTTTAAACAATGGTTCAACTAATAATGGTGTCTTCAAGATATTGAAACATTTGGTACCAAACCCTCTAACTTCAAGTAACAGCAGTGCATTTCTGTAGTTTTTATTTATTTTGTTTTTTTGTAGTTTTTCACAAAAATAACATAATTATAAGTTCTCGCATTTGTTTACTTCATATTTTAAGCCATCATGAATGTAATGTACGACCAGGTTAGAGTGTGTAAACCTGTCATAATAAAAAAAAAGATCTCCATATATGGCACACAAAACGTTGTGATTTTTTATAATCTGAATTAGGTGTTTTTTTTTTTCTATTCTACAAAATGTTAGCAAGACTTAGCTGTACCATAGACCTTTAATTATACAATAGTATAATAGAATATCTATGGCTGTACTGTAGTTAAATCATGGATTTTAATATTCTTTGCATTTATCCTTTTTAGTTACCTTTGACAAATTATTTGTCAAAATAATTGGTAGTGATAAAATAATTCTTTATTATTTGTTTGGTCTTTCAACTCTAAATGTGAATAAGCAATGTATTGTTTGTTCTGTTGTGAAATTGCAGAGTTTAACTAGTAAATATATTTATTCGTTTTTAACAAAGAAGTATATATTAAAGTAATAAAATGGGAAAAGGATTCAATAATTATATGTGCAAGAAGTTCTTTCATCCAGCTTCTAGAGACAATCTTAAAAGGGTAAACTATTTTAAAATAACCTAGGCCTTAATACTGTAATAGCTATTTTGGTATTTATACAGTTTCTTGTCATCAAACAAAATTGGGAAAATTTTGCATGTAATGGGTCTAGAATTTCCTGTATTTTCATGAGATGCTTTTTATTCTGCGGACGCTTTTTTTAAATTTGATTCTTAACCCTGCGTTAGTCGCGCACGGTCTCAGATTCCGGGTGCAGGGAATTTTTATTGTTATTTGCTTTTGAGTTGGCAGCCTGCACTCTCCTTCCGTCTAGCTGAGTTTTAGAAACCCCTCCCCTATTCTAACGAGTACAAGCAGTGTTTGACGTGACCTTGATGACAATAGACTTGTTTTGTTGAAAGCCTGGTCTGATATTCCGGTGCGACTATTTGTGTGGATATTACCCCGGAACTGGTTTCCGTGCGCGACTATTTGTGTCAGTAAAACTTCAGTCAGGGACCGGCATTATTTTGTGTGTATATAAATTTATTTATTATTGTTTGTGATTTTACCCATTAAAATGGATCCTAAAGAAGAGGAACGTATTCTACAACTTCTACGTGAAACTCCGAGTGAAAGTGACCCTATAGATGATCGGTTTCAGTCGAAAGAAGATGATTCTCTTGCTGAAAGTGACCACAACACCGATACTGAACAATCTAGTGATGAAACAATTCATGTTGGACCTCACCTTCATCATGAACCTCCTCCACCTCAAGCTGTTGCATCTCAGCCTGATATACCTCAACGAAGTCGACCAAGTATTCTAGGTAAGGATAATACTAGTATCTTGTACTCACATCCTAAACGGCAAAATGTCAGAGCAATGCGACAAAATATTGTTACACGTTTGCCTGGTGTAAAAGGTGCCGCTAAGAATGCTGATACTCCAATAAATACGTGGACATTGTTTTTCCCAGAAACTATGCTAGACAATATTGTCAATTATACGAATCAGTGGATTGAAGACTATAAAAGTAACTTTTCTAGAGAGAGAGAGAGAGAGAGAGACGCTCTTGTGACAAATGGGGCAGAAATTAAACCTTTTTTTGGACTCTTGTATATGGGCGGAGTAATGCGATTAAATCTAGATGATCTCTATGCCAAAGATGGAACTGGCATTGAATTTTTTAGAAACGTAATGTCACAGAAAAGGTTCAGATTTTTGCTACTAGCCATAAGATTTGATAACAAAATTACGAGAGTAGAACGAACAAGTTTAGATAAGTTAGCTGCCATTAGAAAGGTTTTCCAGCAATTTAATAAATGCTGTAAAGCTCACTCCAATCATTGAAAATATTATGATTGGTATTTATAACTTATCAAATAATTGTAAGAAAATGAAACACCACCAGTTGTTGGGTAAGGAACATAATACATAAAATTTATTGTATTTTGCATAAAATAGTATCAGTAATTTAATGCTCTTAAGTGATAAGTGTGGTCATTTGAGAAGAACATGAAAATGTACATGAAGTATTTTCTGAGGGGAAGGAAAGCTCTAAGGCCGTTCCTATATTGTACTGCAACCTTAGGTTTATTGTGCTCCTCTGTTACCTACAAGAATGGGTTACCTATTCCAAGCGGCTATACAATTTTTTCCCCAGCCGCTAGGGATTTTTTTACTAGAGTACCTTCATATAGACTTAACCATTAATAGGAGGTAATTAATACCTACCACCTTGCAACGGTGTATGGTGTTACTGACCCACCCGCCCACCCATACAAGCACGGTGTTACTGACCCACCCGCCCACCCATACAAGCACGGGCAATTGAACTACAATTGATGAAATGTTGGAGCCTTTTAGAGACAGATGTGGCTTTAGACAATACATAAAGTCAAAGACAGCATGATACGGCATCAAAATATTTGCTTTAACGGATTCTAGGGTTTGCTATGCTCTAAATATGGAGATATATGGTGGAAAACAACCTGCAGGGCCACATCAAGTAGACAACTCCCCATCTGAAGTAGTTCTTCGTCTAATTCAGCCAATATCTGGGACAGGGAGAAATGTCACTGTGGACAATTGGTTCACATCCGTCCCTTTAGTTAGTACACTGAAACATCAGCATAGGTTGTCACTTGTCGGTACAGTAAGAAAGAACAAGAGAGAGATACCTCCTAGTTTTGTAGAAACAAAGGGAAGGCTTCCTCAAAGAAGTCTCTTTGGCTTCGGTGAAGACATGACACTTGTTTCATATGTCCCCAATAAGAACAGAAATGTTCTCCTTCTGTCATCCATGCACTTTGATGACTCCATTGATGAAGCATCTGGCGATGCTCACAAGCCTGAAATAGTGACTCTATACAATTCCACTAAGGGAGGCGTAGATACGCTCGACCAAATGAAGGCTATTTATTCAGTAGCCAGAATAACTAATCGGTGGCCACTTGTTATTTTCTTTGCAATGATGAACATTGGAGGGATTAATAGTTTCATAATTTGGCGGTCCAACACCCAACAGGAAGTAGCAAGAAGATTGTATTTGAAAACGCTCAGTTTTCAATTCAATACAGTTCCCCATGAGTTATGCTTGGACCACTTGAAAGTTAGGGCTACTTTGACCAACCTTCCTCGACAGCTCCAGGTACAAATTAGATCTCTAGCTGGAGTACCAACACATCGACAAGAACAAGTCGCTTTGGAAGGAACCACTGATGGTCGATGTTCATTGTGCTCTTGGAAACAAAACAGGAAATCAAAATTTAAGTGTGCACGTTGTAATATTTACATCTGCGGCGAGCATACTGGCCTCAAGCTTTGTGTCAATTGTCCACTTGAAGTGCCAGAAAATATGGAGATTGATGAATCAGACTAATACAAGTGGCATTACCAAAAGGGACTTCTAAATAAACTCTCTATGGAAATTATACAGGATTAAACTCCATTCAAATTACTTAGCCATTTTTATTATCATTACTGTTATTATTATTAATTTTTATTACTACTACTATAGTTCTCAATATAGAGTTTATGTTATATTACTAGATACCTGCACTTCACAAATTTATTTTTAAAGTTTTTACTTTAGAGAGGTGTTTTCTCGTTTATTATTTCTGCGTATTTTATTATTATATTATTTACTTACGTTCAGTTTTTCTTTACAATTATTTAATTATAAGATTTTTATGCACTGTAATCAATATCTATTATTAGTTACAATTAATTGTAAAAACACCAGTTTTAGTTTTTAATTTAATACCTTTTTATTATTTTACAATAATAGTTAACCCAATACTACTTGTAATCAATTTACTGTGTTTTACTAAATTGAAGACTTTCTTTTTAGTGAGGAGTTTACTTACGTAAAATATTTCATTATAATTTTAACAGTTCTGGTTATAATTTGTGTTTAAAATTTAAAAACATTTTTACAACAAATTACCTTTTAGTACTTAGAAAACATGTTGTAAATAAATATCCATATCATATTGTAATTAGTTTTTATTTTTGCTACTGTTTCCCACGCATATTAGAAACCCGTTCTCCAACTCCGTGCACGACAAACGGCGTTTCAGAACGGACGCGACTAACGCAGGGTTAAGGTTTTTATTTTTGAAATCTGGGTTCATGTAGTTTCAAAGAACTGGTTGCACACGATAGAGCTTGATCAAACTTAAAATACTCCCCCTCGACCAGTCAAAATAACTTTTAAATATACGGTAATTCTGCACTTTCTTGCCACCTCTGAAAATACGATTTCATGTTGAAAAAGTGGTTAAATATGAGTTTATATCTTGAGAAGTTTGATTTCATCCGCGGAAAACTCATTCTTTGCCGAAAAATCGAAAAACTAGTTTTTTATCTGATAGGCTAGTGAAAAAACCAACTTTTTTTTATTTCTCGTGATTTTTTATGCTGAATACAAATATATAACTGGTTTTGTTGTAAAATTATTTTTTCAGCTTGAAAACTGCATTTTGTTACTGACATAACCTAACTTATCCTTATTGTCTATTTTCTCAACAAAAATTCGTAATTTGCCTTTTATTCAAGTGTATGCAGGTAGCTGTGTAGGAAAATTGTCAGGGCACTTTACGCATGCGCATTAGTGCAATATTTGCAGCCCCCCTCTTGCCTGCTGCTCTAGGCAGTTGCCTAGTGTGCCCAGTAGTAAATCTGTCACTGCCTACATACTAATTTGCACTTCAACAACAGAAACAGATGTACTACTACGAACAACCGAGTAGAGTACTGACGCGGCGTTCGCCAACCACATGCTCTGAACAGTGGAAGGGGAAGTGTTGCCAACATTGTTGCGGGTCGTTTAAGTCCCGCCACCGTTGTTGTCAACAAATGTTGACAATATACTTTGATATTTACCGACTATGGTGGGTAATGTTAATAACACTTTTACGGTGTTGACAACATTGTTGACGATTATTTTAGTTCGATTTTTGTAAATGTTGTCAATATTTGTTGGCTGTAATGTTGTCAACTTAAATAGTTTAAATTTATTGTACACAATTGTATAACCAGGATTTCTTTATTCATATCCTTCAAAAGAATAGGCCTAGTCCACTATACTTAGGTTGTGAAGCCTGGTATGTTTTTAAGCTTATTCAAACCTTATGACAATCAAATGGACGTATGCATTAATGTTATAGCCCTATGAGTCATCCTGTGATGTCAATCTGATGGTCAAGCAGGTATTGGTATATAAAACAGTAAATTACCAAAGATCAAATAATAGGCCTAGTCCTATACTTATTCGCATCATTGTAACTGATTTTCAAAATGTTTCTTTTTAAAATTAAAAACAATTTTTTCTATAAGATTTATATGTTTATCACAGTGAAAACTTGTTTTTTGCCACAATATAAAAAAAGCTAAATTTTTACAAGGAAAAACCTTAAGTTGTTAAATACCTACACATTTATATTTATTCAATATATTTTCAGTATTAATGCAGTTTTTAGACGCTTCGCAAATCTTGACGTTTTTACTACTGGGTCAATCCATACCAAGTGGTCCAGAAAAAAATTAACTGGTTGCTTCTCCATCTAAGAAAAAGATTATGTTTAGAGATTTCATTCCCAAAAGTCTGGTAAGGCAAAAAGTATATTTAAAATTGTTATATTGCTCACCGTTCACAAATTTTACCACAGCCATTTTTTGTTTTAGTCCGAATGCTATTTTTGGCATTTGCAGACATCTACAGTTTTTTACATTATTCAGCAATGGATTACCCTAGACTTTTCAAATAAATTGCAATGTGTTAAGGACACTCTGGCCTACAAGTTAAATACATAATTATATAGCTAAATGTATTTCTTAATACATTAACAACCACTCAAATTTATTGGATGAAAGTAAGTAAATTTTGATTTTTAAAGTGTAATATTTCTAAGAAGGAACAAATTCTCATCCTTAATCTATTTTATGATGTTACAACACACTGTATAG
>JAQJVL010009990.1:12500-13978 GCA_035578905.1 Stictocephala bisonia | reverse complement strand
TAATACAGTATAACATGGAAAAAGACGCCATATTGGACAAAAAAAGCGCATTTTATACAGTATAACATGGAAAAAGACGCCATATTGGACAAAAAAATCGCATTTTATACAGTATAACATGGAAAAAGACGCCATATTGGACAAAAAAGTGCATTTTATATAGTATAACAAGGTTAACAGTGAATTTCATATAGTATGATGTGGGAATTTGGAGGGAAATTTGGGAATTTGGAGGAAAATCGGGAAAATTGGGGAAAAAGTAAGGTAATTTCGGGAAAATCGGGAATTTGGGGGAAAATCGGGAATTTTGGGGAATTCCGGGAAAAGCGTGGGAAATTTGGCGGGAAATTTGAGGTTAGGAAAAGTGAGGTTAGGAAATTTGGCGGGAAATGGGCGCCGCCATCTTGGAAAAGTCACGTGACCGCCGCCATCTTGGGTCCAAAGGTAAAAGTGAGTCTATTTCCTGTACTATTTCACTACTGAGTCTAAAACTGGGTCTAAAACCAGCAGTTTTTATCTACTTCTTTTGATGACGATTTAGTGAAATAGTGAATGAAACAAATGTTTATGCAGATCAAAAGATTGTCAAAAGCATCTTGCAAGAAAATATATCTACTCACTCTCGTTTAGCTAGTTGACAAGACTGAAGTACGTAAGTTTATTGGTATATTTTTGTGGAATGGAATTGACAAAAACCCAAAGTTGCAGGATTGTTGATCTCGCAGTCTCTTATAGGGTAAAAACAGACAGACAGCGTAGCGTAGCGCAACGTAGCGCAGCGTAGCGTATCCGAGCGCAATGTAGTCCAATACACACAGAGAGCGCAGCGTAGCGCATTGCAGGTTGTAGACAGTCACGAAGTACATCACATCAGTATAGAGGATGGCTCTATCGAAAGCGATTTGTATTAGTCTTTGCGAAAATACCTTAAGGTGGCAGTTTTTGCTCAATAGAAGAAGTGTCTGGGTGCATGAAGTGTTTAAGGGTAGGGACAAACATGGTGAATATCACCACTTATTTCCCGTCCTTAGGACACACGAGTCTCGTTTTATGGATTACACGAAAATGTCGACGACGACGTTCGATTATATATTCAGTTTGGTGAAGGATGATTTGGAGAAGCAGACAACGAATTGGAGGAGACCAATTGGTGCAGAAGAGAGGCTAGTTAGATGAGGGAGACAAGAGTAGTTGGACATTTGCCATCATTACGTGAAAATTACCAATCACGACGTTTCGATTTGGTAAAACCCCTTTTTCAAGTGATAAAAAATAAATTACATCTACACAAACATGTTATAAAGCTACGTTCTTAAACTAATAAACTTATCAAATTTAATAATTATCTACATTTTAACCTAGATCCTAGAATGGGGTACAACAAAATGAACCTGCTAAATATGAACCAACTATGAACCAATATCGAGACACTGACAGCGCCTAATTGGTTATATTAATTTAACCCTGTTAACATTTTT
>JAQJVL010009990.1:0-5000 GCA_035578905.1 Stictocephala bisonia | reverse complement strand
AAATATTTTTTTTAGAAATAACAAAATTTCTTTTACATGTACAACATTAGAAAGAAAAATAAAGGTCCCTATTTAGATTATATTAGAACCATTCCTAATTATAAATACGGTACTTAAGCTAAAAATATAAGTAAACCTTTTTATTTCCAGGCTACCAACACTTCTTATTATACTTTAATAATTTACTATATCTACCAACATCTGTGTTTATTGTAATTTTTTCATCTCTTTAAGTAAGTTTCTTCCATTATCGGTTAATTTAATTCCATATACTTTCATCTTCTGTGATTTATTTCTGTTTAAGGAATTTATCTTAATAAATGTTCTCGTTCTAACAAAGCATGTTGCAGCAAATTCGTCTACCTCATTATATTTTATTTTTAAACGTTCTATCAACGTTTTTATAACACCCTTTTCTTAACACCCTTTTTATTAATTCCATGAGTACCATGATATTGTAAAAAATCAGTTTCCATTTTAAAAACCAAGGTAGGCCATTCTCTAGTTGGATTCATTAAGCCTCCTCTCGAAATTGCTGAAAGCCGATCTGAACTCTTGCTGGGACATTGGCTAGTTGGGTGACCGTAATCAAAAGGTGAAACAGTTTTCTTATTGTGTATTCTGTATGCAATGTAACCAGCAAGGATTTTTAGTACATCCGTCTTTTCTAAAGTAGAATTTCCATACCATTAACATTTTCAATTATTTTATTTTCTGCTTTAAGATCTTCATTTTATTCATAAGAGCCACTATCTGATAGCTCTTAGTTTGCTTCATCCATCCCACTGCCAAATATCACTTCTGCACTTAAGGTGCATATCTTATTATCTTCAGAATAACTGCTTTTACTTTTTTATTACACTTGCTGCGTTTTTGCTGAATATAAGTGATTTTATTCTTTGTGTTACAGCTGTTGGTAGTAGATGGTCTTAAAATCTACCAAGACCCCTTACAAGTGGAAAATACGACTATAATGCATCTTGATTGAATTTTGATGTCATTACATAACTGTAGCTCTGAAAATAGCCCTTTAAGACTGCAGATGGATGTTGTAATACTCGTTTGAAATGGAAGTATATTTATTTTTCCTATTACTCTCATTGACAAACACGAATCATGAAGTTGGTTAATTGATTCATTTTGTTGTTCTAAGTGAGTTCCATAGGTACACTTGGCGTGATTAGTTTGATGATGAGGTAGTCTTGAATTAAGGTACCACTATTGATAATATCTACGAAGTTTGCTGTGTGCTCCTGTTCTGGATACAAGTACTTTATAACTGCAGCTACAGTCCCTGACAGTAATTCAGCAGCTTTTCCAACATGTTGTCTCTCTGGTCCAGCAAGTAACAAATGATTAGGTGTAAGTTTATAGGTATATTTAAGGTCCGTTTTTTGGAGAATAAATCAGACTTTCATATATGTTTTTGTTATAACATTTTCATTCTGAACTATGTAGCCTTCATCCAAGAGATGATGTCTGAGTAATTTAAATATATGTGGCACATCACTAAAGGCCCATATTACGATTTTCATCACAAGGATTTGGGATGCTTGTTTTACCCAAATGTATTCCCATCTCGTTAAGGAACTTACTATTTGATCCACCTAAGTCACATACGAATCCTCGAATTTTAAACCTCGTTTTTCGACCATAGAAACGATTTTTTTTAATGTTTCCTTATTTACTCCTTCATCAAACGTGTAGTAAGTATATGAGTTGCTTCCAGCTGCCAACTAAGTTTCTTATTATAAAAACTTGAACATTTGTGTATGGTCCTTGTATTTTATCCTCAACAGTATTTATAGTAAATAACGAATGTCATTCGATTTCCTTTGACTATGTTTCCTTGGTGCGTATTGATTTATTTATTTATTTTTGTTTTGTTTGTTTTTACTTTAAGATTATCTATATATTAAAGATATTTTATTATGAACAAATTAGTTGAGCTCTCAAATAGCTATATGCTAGAGAGATTAAAAAAGACACTGCAATGTAAAAATAAATTTAAGAAATAATGATTTTGAATTTAATTGAATCTCATCAAATAATAATATCACATTTTCTCGAAATCGGTGAAAACAGGTTCGTGAGCTTTTAAAATATCAAAACTAATTTGAATAAATCCTGGGGAAGCAACAAATGGAGATACACGACCTTTCATTGTAATCTCGCTTGGTAAAGGATATTTAACTGTCTCTCTTAAACAAATTAAATTATTTACGTGGTAGACAGCGTAAAGTTATTGCTTTAGATACATCCTCATGTGACCAGATATTACACTTCCCCTTTGTTATAATTGTCTTCTGGCATTCAGAGAAAAGTGATTCATATTTATCAAGTCTTGTACTTAACACGCTGTTTTCTTCTTTTATTGATTCTAGTTCAAGAAGTAGCTTGTTAACCTTATTCTTTAAAAATAGATTTTCATTTTGTAACTTTGTGATCTCAATCTGTCTCTTCATATCGTAGCTATTCGTCTTTATGTCGTATGACTGGTTTGTTTAACGATAGTGGTTTTGCTTAAAAGAGGTAATCGTGGGTGTTTCATACCTCACCTGTCCTACGGTATTCCAATTTGGGGCTATGAAAGCTCTCACACAAAGAAATGTTTTGTAATTCAGAAGAAAGCAATAAGAATCATTCTGGTGATGGGAAGTTCATCAAATTGCAAAGGCACCTTTCAAGGGAACAATCTCTTAACTTTTGCTAGCATTCATGTATATATGAATCAATAATATTTCTAAAGAAAAATATAAATCTTTTTCCTTTGCCCTCACCAACCAACCATATGATGCTTAGGAGTACACAGTGATGCTCATTAGCTATTCCTGGCCATTCTACCTCTCATTTTGAAAAACAGGTTTACTATTCATGCATCAAATTATTATACAAACTATCAACAGGATTAAAAGGAGAACCTAATTTACCCAAGATAATTACAGTCTAGTGAAATATTTTAATGACAATATGTAGTTTGGTAACCAGTAGTTTTTAATTATTAAATGGATTCATAAGCTCATTTATTTCAATTTAATGTAAATGCAATTATATTGTCAACAACAATAAAGATATTTGATTTGCTTCATTATTAAGTTCAGCATCTTGTATCTCAACTACAGAACTTATTTCACAATTCGTTTTGTCTTCTAGTAGTATTTGATATATTTACTTGAGGTATTGCGGAGGGTTTTAATTTTGTTTATAGAGTTTGAATTTAGAAGTTTACTTTTAAGATCACGCCCAAAATTACCCACTCCAAACGAACATACTCGTGCATTCGCATTACTACAGTAATTAACTCGCTTGCAAGCTTGAATCCAAGCTTCTTGTAAAGTTTGTCTTTTGGAAACCTAAGGAAAGAAGTATTTTTGTCTTTATTACCTTTAACGACGCTACTGCAACTTTTAATTATGAACCACGGCATTTCAATTAATTTAAAATAAATACGTTCTTCACTACATTAAATTCAAAGGCTCCTATAATAAATAACATAAATAAATACTTGTATATACGCATTGATTAAATTCTTCTTTATTTATTTTTATTTTACTAACCAACGGCATACACCATTTTACAATATTTAGAATACATATATCAAGATGGCCAACAATGTTGACAATAGAGTCTATGACAATGGTGGCGCAGTGCTGTAACCCAGCTACATGGGGACAAAGTGTTTGGGAGATTGTAGGCGATAGGTTGTATGCTCAGTCCTCTTAATACCGACATGGCGTCCGCTTGGTGGTTGCTATCGGCGTGGACACTACTAGAGAAGTCTGGGGCGTCCATGTTGGATGGTAATCATTGTGCGGATGTTGTGTGGGGGAGATAACTGAGTATCAGGCTTGTCAATTAGCTGAAAATCAGACCAGCACTTCGTGGTTCGGATTCCACGTAAAGCTGTAGGTCCCTTAGTTGCCCTGGCTGTTGGGCTATTAATTAATTGCCCTTTCTGAGGAACAGTTGAACTCAGTTAGTAACCAGACTACACTCATCCACACTCATCCTACACTCATAAAACCATTCATATTCGCCTTAAAATACGCACAACGTTGTGTCGGCGTCTCATTTGTAAGAATCATGTAAGAATTATAAGATGTCATAATACAGTACAGCAAAATTAGTTAGCAGCTACAGAAAGAATAATAATTATGTACAAACTTGACGACGTAACAATTGAAAATATAAATATTTAGCAAAATACGAAAATACAATAATTAATTTGTGGATAATTAACGAAATATATGTATGTACAAGTAATAACAATGAATAAATAACGATATGAAAATAACAACAACGATAGAATATGTAAACGTAACAAGAAATAAATATGCGTTGGCAATAACAATGTACATAACGATATAAATAATACACATGTACAAGTAACAACAATGATTGAATGTATGAACATTGACGAGATATAATGTGTACTCTTCTTAAAGTAATCATACACTGCTGGCAAAATTGTGATAGTTGTTTTAAAAATAAACAGCAAATAACTATGAAGCTAATAATGTGACAAATCAGCTATAAAAACATTATTATTAAAATATTAGGTTATCGTAACGTGTTACTGGAATACTCTGCAACCTGCAAGTCATTATTACATTGTTCCTCAAACACAGTGACAGCTCCGACTTAAAGTCAGCTGTTCACTCCAATGATGTCATCATGATACCTACCTTAGCGTTCTGTTCTGTTTATAATTCTACTTACCTTGGTAATCAGTACCTTCTACACTGTACTAGTTTGCTCCCTTACACTGTCTGAGTAAGTTCCTCGCACAGATCTATAGTCTTTGAGGAATGGGTAGCGTAAGGTCAAGGAAAAGGATCGGCCTCTCCTATTTTAAATAAAAAAATAAATAACCATACTACTAATTTGAGACTTTATTAAGAGTGGATGCCAATTTTATATAGCCCAACTTACAATATTTTATAGTGGTAACCCTAGTTATGTCACTTTTCCTCAGATATATTACACCTGCTGTAGGCTTA
>JAQJVL010009989.1:0-13990 GCA_035578905.1 Stictocephala bisonia | reverse complement strand
AAAAATTATCATTAAAAATTTATTTTTAATATTTAAATAATTTACGTTTAAATAAAAAAATGAGGCCCTTTTTCACATAAATTTTTAAATTTTTTTTTCGGGTTTTCCCAAGACCTGACGTTGTTGGGATACCCTTTGCAAAAATTTATATTTTTTAAGAATACGGGAAATTTTTTTTTAAATATATTTTTCGATTTTCTTCTCTTAAAAAAACCTCAAAAGTTGGAAATTTTAAAACTTTAAACTGTTACCCCCCCGGGAAAAGGGGGAAAATTTACCCAAAAAAGGGAAGGTTTTTAATAATTTTTTAAAGACCAATTTATTCGGAGTTTAAAACCCTCATACCTACTTACGTTTAGCCCCAAGGGGGGTAAAATTTTCAAAAATGAGGAAAAATATTGAATAAAAAATTTTTTTGGGGCCAAGTAGTACATAAAAAAATTCGACCCTGACAAAAACGATCTAACATTATATATGTAAAAATAAAGGTATCTATATGTATATGGCCTGTAAAAAATTTATTTAAATGAAACTACATTCAATGATCGAAACATGGTCAAAATAATTTTGCAAACAAAGAAAACACGGGATTACTTTGTTGAAAACAAAAGGACACTTTTTGATTTGGGGTGCCCCTGAGGGGGGAAGATGTTTTTCAAAAGGGGAAATGGGTTAAAACTATTACTTTGTTAATACCTAGCTACAAAATATTTTATTCTTTTAAAACCTCCCGGGGTGAACACTTTTGGGGAAAAAACCCCTCAGTGCCAAAAGTGGGTTTTTTAAATTCTTTTAAAAACCTTTCCCAGTGAAAAATTTGGAATACCCCTCATCCCAAAATAGTAGGTTTTTTTTCTTTTTAACCTCCCAGTGAAAAATTTGTGGTTTTACCCCTCAGTCCCAAATTAGTGGGTTTTTTTTTTTTAAAACCCTCCCCCGGGTGAACACTATGTGGAATACCCCCTCAATCCCAAAAAGTAGGTTTTATTCTTTTAACAAAACCAAGGGGAACACTATGTGGAATCCCCCTCAGTCCCCAATAGTGGGTTTTTATTCGTTTAACCCCCCGGGTGAAAACTATGGGGAAAAAACCCCTCATTTGCCAAAAATTGGGTTTTTTTATTCGTTTAAAAACCCCTCCCAGTGAAAACCTATGTGGAATACCCCAAAGTTGCCAATATTTAAGGTTTTTATTCTTTTTAAACCTCCCAGTAAAACACTATGTGGAAATACCCCCCCAGGGGCCAAAGTAGGTTTTTATTTTTTTTAACCTCCCGTGAACACTATTTTGGAGTACCCCTCATCCCAAAATAGTAGGTTTTTTTCTTTTTAACCCTTTCCCGTGAACACTATTGGAAATACCCTCCAGTACCAATGGTGGGAAATTTTTTTCTTTTAAAACCTCCCAGGAACCCCTTTGTGGAATACCCCTCAACTGCCATTAGTAGGTTTTTTTTTTCTTTTTAACCTCCCAGGAACATTTATGTGGAAAAACCCCTCAGTGCCAATAGAAAGGGTGTTTATTTTTTTTAACCCCTTCCCAATGAACCCCCCCTTTATGGGGGGGAAAAAAAATTTTTAAACCCCTCAGAACCAATAGTGGGTTTTTTAAAATTTTTTTTTAACCCTTTCCCAGTGTTTTAAAAAGTGGAATACCCCTAAGTCCCCAAAATAGTGGGGTTTTTTTTTCCCTTTTAAAACCCCCCATGAAACCCGGGTATGGAAAATACCCCTCAGTGCCAAAAATGGGATTTTTTTTGTTTTAACCCCCAGTGAACCCCCCTTTTGTGGAATACTCCTCATTTCCAATAGTAGGTTTTTATTCTTTTAAAAACCTCCCGTGAACATTTATGTGGAAATTTTTCCCCCCAGAAACCCCAATAGTAGGTTTTATTTTTAAAAAAAAAACCTCCCAGTAAAACACAAATGTGGAATCCCCCCCTCAGTCCCAATAGTGGGCTTTTAAATCGTTTGACCTCCCATGAACACTATGGGGGGAATACCCCCCCAAATGCCAATAGAAAATTTTTTTTATTCTTTTTTAACCCTTTAAAAGTGAACATTTATGGGGAAATTTTCCCCCTAAGTCCCAAAATAGTAGGTTTTTATTTTTTTAAACCCCCCCCAAGTTGAAAAACTGTATGGAATACCCCCCTAAAGTGAAAATAGTAGGTTTTTATCTTTTTTAAACCCCCCAGTGAACCTATGTGGAAAAACCCTCAGGGGCCAAATTTTGAAAGGTTTTTAAATTCTTTTAAAAAAACCCCCGTGTAACATATTTTTGGAAAATACCCCCCTTCAGTACCAATAGTGGGGTTTTAAAAATTCCCTTTTTAACCTCCCAAGGGGAACACTTTTGTGGAAAAAACCCCCCAAAAGTGCCAATATGGGTTTTTTAAATTCTTTTAAATACCCCCAGTAAAACACTTTTTAAAAACCCCTCAGTACCAATAGTAGGTTTTTTAAATTTCTTTTAAACCACCCAGGGGGAACACTATGTGGAATACCCCCCAGTCCCAATAGTGGGTTTTTTAAATTCTTTTAAAACCTCCCAGTAAAAAACCACTATTGGAAAAAAACCCCATTGAAAAATTTATTTTTTTAAAATTCGTTTAACCCCCCAAAGTTGAACACTATGGGGGGAATCCCCCTCAGTGCCAATAGTGGGTTTTTTAAAATTTCTTTTTTAAACCTCCCAGTGAACACTTGTGGAAAATTTTAACCCCTCTTTGCCAATATTTGGTTTTTATTCTTTTAACCTCCCGTAAAAACACTATTGGAATAACCCCTCAAGTCCCAAAAGTGGGTTTTTTAAATTTTTTTAACCCCCCAAAAGTGAACACTTTTTGGAATACCCCTCGGGGCCCCAAATTGTGGGTTTTTATTCTTTAAAAACTTCCCAGTGAACACAAAGTGGAATACCCCCAGAAACCAATAGAAAGGTTTTTTTCTTTTAAAAACCCCCAGGGGGGGGGAAACACAAATGGGAAAAACCCCCCCAGTACCAATGGGTGGGTTTTTTTAATTCTTTTTCCCCCCCCCCCAATTTAAACCTATGTGGAAAAACCCCCTGTGCCAATAGTAGGTTTTTATTCTTTAAAAAAACCCCCCCCGGTGCCCTTAGGGGAAAATAACCCCCCCTTTAACCACAAATAGTTAAGGTTTTTTTAAACGTTTAACCCCTCCCAGTGAACACTATGTGGAATCCCCCCCCCCAGTGCCCAATAGTGGGTTTTTTAAATTCTTTTTAAAACCTTCCCTGTAAAACCTTTTTGGAAAAACCCTTCGTACCAATTTAGGTTGTTTATTTTTTTTAACCCCCATGAACATTTATGGGGGTTTCCCCCCTAAGTCCCAAAGGGTTGGGTTTTTTAAAATTCGTTTAATGGGGGTGAACACTTTTGTGGAAATTCCCCTCCATCCCCAATAGAAAGGTTTTTTAAATTCTTTTAAAAACCTCCCAGGTGACACTATGGGGAAAATACCCCTCAGTCCCAATAGTGGGGTTTTTAAATTCGTTTAACCCCCCTTTGGGGGAAACATATGGGGAAATTACCCCTCGTGCCTTGGGTAGGTTTTTATTTTTTTTTAAAACCTCCGGTAAAACCCCTTGGGGGGAAAAACCCTTCAGTGCAATAGTGGGGTTTTTAAATTTTTTTAAAACCCCCCAAAGGGGAACATTTATGGGAAAACCCCCCCAAGTGCAAATTTAGTAGGTTTTTTTTTCCCTTTTAAAACCTTTCCCAGTGAACACATTTTGGAATACCCCTCAATGCCAATAGTGGTTTTTATTCTTTAAAAAACCTCCCCATTGAACCCCTATGTAAATACCCCTAAATGCCAATAGTGGGGTTTTTATTCTTTTTTAACCTTCCCAGTGAAAACTTTGTACAATCCCCTAAATCCCAAATAGTGGGTTTTTTAAATTTCTTTTAAACCCTCCCAGTGAACACAAAATGGGGAAAATTACCCCCCCAATTTGGCCAATATTAGGTTTTTATTCTTTTAAAAAACCCTTCCCATTGAACACAAAATGTGGAATACCCCCCCCCCAGCCCCCAAATTAGTGGGTTTTTTAATTTTTTTTTAACCCTCCCGGGTGAAAAAACTATGTGGAAAAAACCCCCTCAAGGGCCAATAGTAGGTTTTTATTTCGAAAAAACCCCTCCCAGTAAACACTATGGGGAAATTTTCCCCCCCAGTCCCAAAATATTTGGTTTTTATTCGTTTAACCTCCCCGTAAAAACCACTATGTGGAAAAAACCCTAAAGGTGCCAATAGTAGGTTTTTTTAATTTTTTAAAAAAAAAACCCCAAATCCAGGGAAGGAACATTTTATGTGGAAAAAAACCCAATTAAGTCCCCAATATTTAGGCTTTTTTTTTCTTTTAAAACCTCCCCAGTGAAACTTAGGTAAATACCCCTCAGTGCCAATGGGTGGGTTTTAATTCGAAAAAACCCCCCACCGTGAACACTATGTGGAGTACTTCCTCAGGGGAAAATTTAAGGGGTTTTTTTTTTATTCGTTTAAAAACCTTTCCCAGTGAACACTTTTTGGTGGAAAAAAAACCCCCTAAAGTACCAATAGTAGGTTTTTTTTTCTTTTAAAAACCCCCCGGGGAAACACTATGTGGAATACCCCCAGTCCCTTTTAGTAGGTTTTTATTCGTTTAACCTCCCCAGTGAACACTATGTGAGAAAAAC
The DNA here is from genome assembly GCA_035578905.1 of Stictocephala bisonia. NCBI lineage: Eukaryota > Metazoa > Arthropoda > Insecta > Hemiptera > Membracidae > Stictocephala > Stictocephala bisonia. Next base: position 9,287 of record JAQJVL010009989.1, on the reverse strand, counting down.
CTTTCAGTGCCAATAGTGGGTTTTTTATTTTTTTAAAACCTCCCAGGGGAACACTTTTGTGGAATCCCCCTTTCATTTTCCCAAATTGTAGGTTTTTTTTCTTTAACCCCCAGTGAAAAAACTATTGGAAAAACCCCCCTAATTCCCCAATAGTAGGTTTTTATTCTTTTAAAACCCCCCCATTGTCCCACGGGGGTTTGGGAATAAAACCCCTCGGGGCCAACATTTGGATTTTTTTTTTTAAACCTCCGGGTTTTAACACTATGGGGAAAATACTCCTCGTGCTTTTTATAGGTTTTTATTTTTTTTTAAAACCCCCCTCCCCAGTGAACACTTGTTGGAATACCCCTCAAAACCAAATCTAGGTTTAAAAATTCCCTTTTTAAAAACCCCCAAAGTGAAACCACTATGGGGAAAATACCCCCTCAGTACCAATAGTATTTTTTTATTCTTTTTAACCCCCAGTGAACACAAATGGGGAAAATACCCCTCAGTACCAATAGTGGTTTTTTTAATTTTTAAACCCTCCCCTTTTAAAACCTTTTATTTTGGAAAAAACCCCCCCTCAGTCCCAAATAGTGGGTTTTTTTTTTTCTTTTAACCTCCCTTTTGAAAACTATGTGGAAAAAAAACCCCTCAGTGAAAAATATTTAGGTTTTTTTTTGTTTAACCAAACCGGTGAACCCATTTTAAATTTAACCCCTCAATGCCAATAGTGGGTTTTTTTTCTTTTAACCTCCCAGTAAACATTGTACAAAACCCCTCAATGCCAAAAGTGGGTTTTTTAAAATTTCCCCGTTTAAAAACCTCCCAGTGAACACTATGGGGAAATTTACCCCCCCCAATGCCAATAGTAGGTTTTTAAATTCTTTTTAACCCCCCCAAAGTGAACACTAATTAAAAAACCCCTCAATCCCAATTGTAGGTTTTTTTTTCGTTTAACCCCCCCCGGGTTAACCCCCTATGTAAAAACCCCCTTTAAAATGTAAAATTAGTGGGTTTTTTAAAATTTGTTAAACCTTTTCCAGTGAACACTATTTAAATACCCCTGTCCCAAAATAGTGGGTTTTTTAAAATTCGTTTAACCTCCCCGTGAAAAACTATTTTGGGAGTCCCCCCTCAGTCCCAATAGGGGGTTTTTAAATTCAATTTAAAAACCCCCCCAAGTGAACACTTTGGGGAAATACCCCTAAAGTACCAATAGTGGGTTTTTTTTATTCTTTTTTAACCCCCCAGTGAACACTATGTGGAAAAACCCCTCAGTCCCAATTAGTGGGTTTTTTATTCGTTTTAACCCTTTCCCAGTGAAAAACTTTTTTGGGAAACTCCCCCGTGCCAATAGTAGGTGTTTATTTTTTTTAAACCCCCCCATTTGGAACACTATTTTGGAATTCCCCTCAGCCCAATAGTGGGGTTTTTTTTAAATTTTCTTTTTTAACCTCCCGTGAAATACTATTGGAATACCCCAAAATTGCCAATATTGGGTTTTTATTTCTTTTAAAAACCTCCCGTGTCCCACTGTAATGGAAAAAACACCTCTTGGCCAACAGAGGTTTTTTATTTTTTTTAACCCTCCCAGTAAAACCACAAAATTTTTGGAATACTCCCTCCACCCAAAATAGTAGGTTTTTTATTCGTTTAACCCCAAAGAAAAACCTATGGGAAAACCCCTCATTACCAAAAAGTGGGCCTTTTAAATTCGTTTAAAAACCTCCCATTGAACCTAAAGGGGGAAATTCCCCTCAGTCCCAAATAGTAGGTTTTTTTTTTCGTTTAACCCTCCCAGTGAACACTATTTTGGAAAATCCCCCCTCAGTGCCATTATAGGTTTTTATTCTTTTTAAACCTCAAATAAAACACTATGGGGGAAAAAGGGTTCCTTTCCTCAGTCCCAAATTTAGTAGGTGTTTATTTTTTTTAACCTCCCGTAAACCCTATGTGGAAAAACCCCTCAGTACCAATATTGGGTTTTTTTAATTCGGTTTTAAAACCCCCCAGTGAATAAAATGGGAAAAACCCCAAAGTCCCAATAGTGGGTTTTTTTAAATTCGTTTAAACCCCCCAAGTGTACACGTAGGGGAAACACCTAAAGTCCCAACGGGTATTTTTTTAAATTTTTTTAAAACCCTCCCCAGTAAACCCCCTTTGTGGAATATCCCCCCTTTGCTAATATTTGGTTTTTATTCTTTTAAAAACCTCCCGTGAACACTATGTGGGGGACCCCTCATGCAAAAATAGTAAGGTTTTATTTGGGGTTTTTAACCCCCCCTTGGAAACACTTATGGGGAAATTACCCCTCACCCCCAAATTTGTGGGTTTTTAATTCGTTTAACCTCCCCTTAAACCCCTATGTGGAAAAACCCCTAAAGTCCCCATTAGGATTTTTTAAATTCTTTTAAAAACCTAAAAGTGCCCCACTATTTTGGAGAACTTCAGTCCCAAATTTGGGGTTAGTTTTATTTTTTTAAACCTCCCAGTGGAACCCAACTATGGGGGAATTTAACCCCTCAAAACCAAATTAGGGTTTTTTTATTCTTTTTAACCCCTTCCCCGTGAATACATGGGGAAATTTAACCCCTAAGTCCCAAATAGTGGGTTTTTTAAATTCTTTTTAACCTCCATTGTACACTGTATGGAATAAAACCCTTCGGGCCCAAAACAGTAGGATTTTATTTTTTTAAAACCTCCCATTTTAAAAATATGTGGAAATACCCCCTCAGTGCTAAAGTAGGTTTTTATTGGTTTAAAAACCTTCCCCCAGTGAAAAAACTATGGGGAATACCCCTCGGTACCCAATATTGGGTTTTAAAATTCGTTTAACCCCCCAAATGAACACTAGGGTTGGAAAAACCCCCTCAGTACCAAATAGGTTTTTTTTTCCCCTTTTAAACCCTCCCAGTAAACCTCTATTTTGGAAAAACCCCTCAGTCCCAAATATTGGTTTTTAAAATTCGAAAAACCCTTTCCCAGTGAACAAAATGTGGAATACCCCTCAGTCCCCAATAGTGGGTTTTTTAAATTCTTTTTAAACCTCCCAGTGAAAAACTTTTGGGGAAAAACCCCCCTCATTCCCTTTTTAGTGGGGTTTTTATTTTTTTAAACCCTACCTTTGAACACAAAGGGGTGGAAAAACCCCCCCCAATGCCAATAGTAGGTTTTTTATTCTTTTTAACCTCCCAGGGGAAACACTATGTACTTTCCCCCCCTCAATGCCAATAGTAGGTTTTTTTTCTTTTTAACCCCCCAGTGAACACTATGTGGAATCCCCCCTAAATTGCCAAAAGAAAGGTTTTTTTAATTCTTTTTAACCCTCCCCAGTAAAACACTATTTTGGAATCCCCCTTTCAATGCCAATGTAGGTTTTTTTTTTCTTTTAAAAACCTCCCATTTAAACCCACTATGTAAAATTCCCCCTCAATGCCAATAGTAGGTTTTTATTTTTCTTTTTAACCCTCCCAGTGAACCCTTTGTAAAAAACCCCTTAATGCAATGTAGGTTTTTATTCGTTAACCCCCCAAGGTAAACCCACTATGAAAGGAATCCCCCTTTCCAGTCCCAATAGTAGGTTTTTATTCTTTTTAAAAACCTCCCAGTGAACCTATGTGGAAAACTCCTCGGGTGCCAATAGTGGGTTTTTTTATTCTTTTTAACCCCCCCAGGGGAACCCACTTTTTGGGGAAATTTAACCCCTCTTTCCCAAAATAGTGGGTTTTTTTATTCGTTTAACCTCCCAGTGAACACTATGTGGAATACCCCTCAGTGCCATTAGTAGGCTTTTTATTCGTTTAACCTCCCAGTGAACACTATGTGGAGAACTCTCTCAGTGCCAATAGTAGGTGTTTATTTGTTTAACCTCCCAGTGAACACTATGTGGAATACCCCTCAGTACCAATAGTAGGTTTTTATTCGTTTAACCTCCCAGTGAATACTATGTGGAATACCCCTAAGTGCCAATAGTAGGTTTTTATTCGTTTAACCTCCCAGTGTACACTGTATGGAATACACCTCAGTGCCAACAGTAGGATTTTATTTGTTTAACCTCCCAGTGAACACTATGTGGAATACTCCTCAGTGCCAATAGTAGGTTTTTATTCGTTTAACCTCCCAGTGAACACTATGTGGAATACCCCTCAGTACCAATAGTAGGCTTTTATTCGTTTAACCTCCCAGTGAACACTATGTGGAATACCCCTCAGTACCAATAGTAGGTTTTTATTCGTTTAACCTCCCAGTGAACACTATGTGGAATACCCCTCAGTACCAATAGTAGGTTTTTATTCGTTTAACCTCCCAGTGAACACTATGTGGAGTACTCCTCAGTGCAAATAGTAGGTTTTTATTCGTTTAACCTCCCAGTGAACACTATGTGGAATACCCCTCAGTACCAATAGTAGGTATTTATTCGTTTAACCTCCCAGTGAACACTATGTGGAATACCCCTCAGTGCCATTAGTAGGTTTTTATTCGTTTAACCTCCCAGTGAACACTATGTGGAGAACTCCTCAGTGCCAATAGTAGGTGTTTATTTGTTTAACCTCCCAGTGAACACTATGTGGAATACCCCTCAGTACCAATAGTAGGTTTTTATTCGTTTAACCTCCCAGTGAATACTATGTGGAATACCCCTAAGTACCAATAGTAGGTTTTTATTCGTTTAACCTCCCAGTGTACACTGTATGGAATACACCTCAGTGCCAACAGTAGGATTTTATTTGTTTAACCTCCCAGTGAACACTATGTGGAATACTCCTCAGTGCTAATAGTAGGTTTTTATTCGTTTAACCTCCCAGTGAACACTATGTGGAATACCCCTCAGTACCAATAGTAGGCTTTTATTCGTTTAACCTCCCAGTGAACACTATGTGGAATACCCCTCAGTACCAATAGTAGGTTTTTATTCGTTTAACCTCCCAGTGAACACTATGTGGAATACCCCTCAGTACCAATAGTAGGTTTTTATTCGTTTAACCTCCCAGTGAACACTATGTGGAATACCCCTCAGTGCCAATAGTAGGTTTTTATTCGTTTAACCTCCCAGTGAACACTATGTGGAATACCCCTCAGTACCAATAGTAGGCTTTTTATTTGTTTAACCTACCGGTGAACACTATGTGGAATACCCCTCAATGCCAATAGTAGGTTTTTATTCGTTTAACCTCCCAGTGAACACTATGTACAATACCCCTCAATGCCAATAGTAGGTTTTTATTCGTTTAACCTCCCAGTGAACACTATGTGGAATACCCCTCAATGCCAATAGTAGGTTTTTATTCGTTTAACCTCCCAGTGAACACTATGTAGAATACCCCTCAATGCCAATAGTAGGTTTTTATTCGTTTAACCTCCCAGTGAACACTATGTAGAATACCCCTTAATGTCAATAGTAGGTTTTTATTCGTTAACCTCCCAGTGAACACTATGTAGAATACCCCTCAGTGCCAATAGTAGGTTTTTATTCGTTTAACCTCCCAGTGAACACTATGTGGAGTACTCCTCAGTGCCAATAGTAGGTTTTTATTCGTTTAACCTCCCAGTGAACACTATGTGGAATACCCCTCAGTACCAATAGTAGGTATTTATTCGTTTAACCTCCCAGTGAACACTATGTGGAATACCCCTCAGTGCCATTAGTAGGTTTTTATTCGTTTAACCTCCCAGTGAACACTATGTGGAGAACTCCTCAGTGCCAATAGTAGGTGTTTATTTGTTTAACCTCCCAGTGAACACTATGTGGAATACCCCTCAGTACCAATAGTAGGTTTTTATTCGTTTAACCTCCCAGTGAATACTATGTGGAATACCCCTAAGTGCCAATAGTAGGTTTTTTATTCGTTTAACCTCCCAGTGTACACTGTATGGAATACACCTCAGTGCCAACAGTAGGATTTTATTTGTTTAACCTCCCAGTGAACACTATGTGGAATACTCCTCAGTGCCAATAGTAGGTTTTTATTCGTTTAACCTCCCAGTGAACACTATGTGGAATACCCCTCAGTACCAATAGTAGGCTTTTATTCGTTTAACCTCCCAGTGAACACTATGTGGAATACCCCTCAGTACCAATAGTAGGTTTTTATTCGTTTAACCTCCCAGTGAACACTATGTGGAATACCCCTCAGTACCAATAGTAGGTTTTTATTCGTTTAACCTCCCAGTGAACACTATGTGGAATACCCCTCAGTGCCAATAGTAGGTTTTTATTCGTTTAACCTCCCAGTGAACACTATGTGGAATACCCCTCAGTGCCAATAGTAGGTTTTTATTTGTTTAACCTACCGGTGAACACTATGTGGAATACCCCTCAATGCCAATAGTAGGTTTTTATTCGTTTAACCTCCCAGTGAACACTATGTACAATACCCCTCAATGCCAATAGTAGGTTTTTATTCGTTTAACCTCCCAGTGAACACTATGTGGAATACCCCTCAATGCCAATAGTAGGTTTTTATTCGTTTAACCTCCCAGTGAACACTATGTAGAATACCCCTCAATGCCAATAGTAGGTTTTTATTCGTTTAACCTCCCAGTGAACACTATGTAGAATACCCCTTAATGTCAATAGTAGGTTTTTATTCGTTAACCTCCCAGTGAACACTATGTAGAATACCCCTCAATGCCAATAGTAGGTTTTTATTCGTTTAACCTCCCAGTGAACACTATGTGGAATACCCCTCAATGCCAATAGTAGGTTTTTATTCGTTTAACCTCCCAGTGAACACTATGTGGAATACCCCTAAGTGCCAATAGTAGGTTTTTATTCGTTTAACCTCCCAGTGAACACTGTATGGAATACCCCTCAGTGCCAATAGTAGGATTTTATTCGTTTAACCTCCCAGTGAACACTATGTGGAATACCTCTCAGTGCCAATAGTAGGTTTTTATTCGTTTAACCTCCCAGTGAACACTATGTGGAATACCCCTCAGTGCCAATAGTAGTTTTTTATTCGTTTAACCTCCCAGTGAACACTATGTGGAATACCCCTCAGTGCCAATAGTAGGTTTTTTTTTCGTTTAACCTCCCAGTGAACACTATGTGGAGTACTCCTCAGTGCCAATAGTAAGTGTTTATTCGTTTAACCTCCCAGTGAACACTATGTGGAATACCCCTCAGTGCCAATAGTAGGTTTTTATTCGTTTAACCTCCCAGTGAACACTATGTAGAATACCCCTCAATGCCAATAGTAGGTTTGAATTATTTTCATTTTATTCATTAAATAAGAGATGCCTATCTCCTTTTTATACTGGTTCTTCCCATTTCCAATGTTCTATTGATCTTTACGGTGATCTTATTCAGACATTATAATGAGTAGAGTACGATAAAACAGTCAATCAAGAATATTAATCGAACCAGCACCTAATCTTAACCGAGCTTAACCACCGAACCACCTTAATCAAGCTCAAAATCCTAACGCCTTAGACCGCTCGGCCGCCAGCAATGCTATGCTGTTCAAGACAAATTCATGTAAAAGATTGCAAATTATGAATATATTAAAATACAATTTTATATTTAATCGTATGGTTTATATTTTCAAGAATATAGCCCTCCTATTGGATCTATATTTACAGCCCGACACAACTTGGCTAACCCTTGTACACATACTACAGTAAGGTGAACTCAAAGACTTATGAATCTGTTGGGCTTTGATTTTATGTATAAATATGGAGATGAGTGTGTTAAATCTTCATAAAACCTCTGTAACTTGTAATATAATATGGTAAAAGTTAATTCATGTCTTTAAAACATTTTCAACTTTTTTACTAAGAAACTAGGGTCTTAATTACACGTTTTGTTTCTTATAACTTTTATATCTTAGACTATTTTATGTAGTTTAGTTTTTTTTTTAATAAAATTATTACCACTTAGTATTGATTTTTTAATATTAAAAATATTTATGGCATTTCACAGTGCGTTGCCTCTAGGATGGTATCGCCTAACTCCATGTAGGTTTTCGTTTGAGTGTCGTCGTCTTGTTTCGTTCCGTAATTCCCATTCGTCTTCCCCGTCTTTTACTGTTTCCGTTTCCTCTTCATCATGGTTACGTGTGGCTAAAATAAATTTGGCTTTCCGACTTCAGGGTTCAGGAATGAGTCTGATTGTCATCTGTTTGCCTAGACCTTTGTGTGTATGAGTGGGGTTTCTGGACATATTATTAAATTTTTAATTTAGGTTTTTAATTTCATGTTTTTGTTGCTACTGTTTCTGTAATTTTTTTAAAGAGCATGGTGTTCGTGAATTCTTGTTTTTCATACTTCCCATAAGGAGTTTCCCTGACTTGCTAGCAGGATTTGGTAAAATTATTAACTTAAACCTTTTGAATTATTTTGTTTTTTTTCAAAATTATCCTACCTGTGTATTTTTGTTCCCGAGGCCCCGTTTTTTCAGCTGCCTATTACATTTAAATTTTTGTTTTCTCAATTTGTGGTTATGTATTTCTGTATTTGTTGTTATATGTTTGTTGTATATGTTTGTGTTAGATTTATATTTAGATTGAAAGGGGATGTACAGTTGGTCCAGCCAACCCTTGCAACGAAGCCTAAGGCTTTTTGTGCCAATCCCGGTGCCTAATCGTCGTAAAGCTGGCAATCCTTGACCAGGTCAAGGAGCTTCTTCACTAGATTAGTAATTTCCAACTGTCCCAGAGGTGAGCCTTCAAAAAGTGCTCTTCTCCTGGCACCAAGGGCCTCACACTCCAGGACAATGTGTTCTGCCGACTCATCGTCCTCCCCACAGAGGCGACAGATGGGCTCCTCCGTAAAGAGTCCCACCGTTCTTAGATGCCTCCGGAATTTGCCGTGACCGGTGATGAGTCCCACCACCAGCTTAACGTGCGGTTTACTCAACCCAAGAAGTGGCTTTGTTAACTTCTGGGAGGGATTCCTGACAAGAACCTTGCCGAGTCTTTGCCCTGGGAACCGCCGCCATCTTTCCAGATATCTGGCGCTGACCCAGTTTTTGATTGCTGTATGTTTGTGTTTATTCATGTATTGTTATTTGTTACTTAATGAATGTATTGATACATACTTCTACTTTTTAAAATATGTTTTGTTAGGCCTAATTTTATTTAAATGTTACAAGTGGACTTAGAATTATCATTTATTTTTAAAATATACTATATTTTAGCCTTAACTTGTTTTCTTGTCGTTCACCTTCTGGGTTGCAAATTGTAGCAGAGCATTGTTTCCTTAACATTTTTATCATCTCATTCTGGATGCTTTGGTTTAAATTTTTGCTGTTCACCTTTTTTCAGATAGTGTTTTTTCCTGTTATAATATCTTTAGTTTTCACG
>JAQJVL010009988.1:0-13993 GCA_035578905.1 Stictocephala bisonia | reverse complement strand
CCTCACAAGAATATTCCCAATGTGCTTGTTTTTGTTCGTAATCTATTGTCGATTTATTTTGGCTGAAAGTCACGTGGTTTCAAGTCATAATTGTTTTATACTGTTAAGAATTACTTTTAAAATAATTCTATTTTCTTATTGTTAGTTTTTACATTTGTTGTAGTTTCGTTATTGTAGTGTATTTATATCATTTACATAAGTGTTAACTATTGAATACAATATATTTTTTATTGTTTTATTAATAAAAATAGTAATTAAATCTAAAAATATTGCGTATTATTATTTTTATACCACCTTCTACATTTAAATATAAAAATACTCTCAAAAAGAAATGAAATTTAATGTTTATTATATTGTGGCATTGTGAGCAATTTAAGCTAGCCTATTTTCCAGCAGAGTAGAAAAAGTTTAATGACCCTGAAAAGAAAAATCAGTGTTCACAAAATCTATGTTATTTCTTAATGCTGAAGAAGTAGAAGAATAGGGCTTAGGAAAGATGTGAATAAGCTATAAACTAGTTCTCCATGTAAATACATTCATTTCAGTTTAATTAACATATATTCATTAGTTTTTACTTTGATGTCCATTAGATTTAGTGTGATGAAAGTATCTGTTATGAAAACTATGGGTGTCTTGAGATGCTTTCCCTGAAAAGTCTGGAGTTTCTTTTTATATGTGTGAGTACAGAGTCTGACAAACTGTCAAGGAGAGCATATTTTAACAGATTTACTGGCAGAGCATATTAACTGGGCGACATTGTGGGGGGGGGGGGGTGAATTCACATGGTCCAGGAGATATTAAATACCGGAAACCTCATATTTCAATGAATGATCCAAGGTCCTTCCTAGAAAATGTGACATTTTGAAGCCTCAAAACGTGAATTAAGCCTTATTTTGGTAATATTCAGATTGATTATTGTTATTTCTTAATATTTCTAAGAATATTTTGTTGGGAAACCAAGCTTTTGTTTTATTTTATCTTTGTGTTTGTACGTTTTACAAAGCTTGAAAAGAGGCGTTTTACAGTTTACAAAATTTGCATGAGGCCAAATTTTGAACAACATCACTTAAATTAATAATTTTGCCTCTAAACATTCGCTGGCACTAGCTACCTCCGCTGGGCGACAAAATCTTGGAACTAGGGGACACTTGTGTCGCCCAGTTAACATGTTATTTTATGCACTGCTGTCAAGGCATATATCATAACATCTATTTCCTTCATGATATATGCCCTCATGATATATTTATTTTATTGAGAGAATGGAGCAATACGAATGAATATGTTACAGACCAAATAAGATTAGTGTGAAGGCTTCTACGCATTGCTGCTATCATCCAATAGGCTACTTCTGCTCTTCTTTATTCCTCTCAATATCTCCGATGTTTTTAATTTTACCTTTTTCTTCAGTTAGCTATGCTGACCTCTCTTTCATTCTCTGTTTCAATTTAAGATGTGCTGGAACTATATTGCTCTCAGTAACCTTGATGAAATCACATTTTTTCCTCGTACAATCAATTCTTAGCTCAAAACCACCTCAGTTATCAAACATAGGACGATAATATCATAGCTATATTAATTAATAGTTTGACTAGTGTACTGCAATTCAATATTTACCGGTAGTGGCTTTTTTAACAGCAAAAATTGAGAAATAGTAGCAAAATTTTGTGGGTTTATTTTTTACTTGTCTAATTGTACACTCTCGTAATCTTTGATTTACATACAAGCAGTTAAGTCCAATTAAAAACATCCTAAATCCTCTTCTTGGCTTATTCAGAAAAATACAAACAGGTATTTTCAGTACTCGCTGGAAATCATATTCAAGAACATTCTGTATGTTCGTACAGAATGGTGGGTTAGAAATGTTTGTTATAATTACACAATTTATTTTGTTTTTGTTAAGTGAAGCAGACATAAATTTCCATTGCTCTGGCAGACCATAGGGAACACTAATTCCAATTTACTAGATCTGGTCTTCTCTTTGACTGACTCTCTTTGAATCTCCCTGACTCTATGATACTCTGGGATACTGATCTGTTATTAAATACTGATCATTACCTCCCTGACTTGAATGATATTCTTCTGATTCCTAGTAGAATATATCCAAAATTAATTTTCATCCTTGACTTAAAAGGATGCAATCTTTGGGGGGAGGGGGGTGTTATTACTGATATGCAGTTAATCTATTATCTGGAATTCAATAAAGATGTCAATGCTGCCTTCTCATTGATGACAGAGAGGGTGAGAAATGCAGTTTTGACCAACTCACCGACCAGAAAAAGCAGCAATTCCAAATTTCCTTGTTGGCTCACTAGTGACTTGAAGGAAATATTAGTCCTAAGGAAGATAATGTACCTTTTTATAAAAAGTTGCTCAGCCAACAAGATTATTATAGATATACTGCTTAGAAAGTGACCTACTGAAAGCTACTTGTGAGATAGAATAACTGAGTGGTGGAAGTGAGATAGAGAATAACTATTCCTCCACTGTGGCATTTCATTTTAAATTGTCATGACAACTAGGAAGATGGTAGGCCATAGGCTGGCAGCTTAATAGCAAGCCTCGCCCACTATGTCATTAGCAGCAGTGACCATTGGTTGGTTTGATTAACACTAATGAATCAAACAGAATGATTAAGTTAAATCATTATTTATTATACAAATAACAATTAATAATAGCAATAATGCTATTAATAGTAATGTAAACATAAATAGCAATTAAACAAACTTGTACAGTTATTTTATTCAACTAAACACTCTTTCGGAAGTTGGACACTTGAAGGCAGAAGTTATTCATACCCGTAATGCAGCTGAGCGGTGGGACATTTCCCTCCACTGCTGTAACCCGTACAAGCGCTGAATATACCATGCAGGTCACTAACAGTCCGACCCAATTATACAAGTTTGATCACCTTCTTAGGCTATGTAAGACCCGCTCTAAGGAATGTTTTAACTCTTACCTCAACCACATGCACAATGTCCTCTCAAAAGATCCAAATATCTTCTGGAGTTTCATTGATAACCTTAAGAGAGCTAGGCCTTATCCTTCTAGAATGAAAAATGCTGAGGACAAACACGATTGATCCTTCTGAAATATGCACATTTTTTGCTGATTACTTTTATTCCTTGTTTATTCCACCTGATGCAAACTACAATCTAAGAAAAATACAAGTTGGTAATTATGACTCGCTTTCTTCCTGTATAGCTACACTGCAAGAAATGAAGCACACCCTCAGTTGATTGGATGAATCAAAAAGGAGTGGTCTTGACTTGATGTCTACTTCAGTAAATATTTTGCAGTCCTGTCTTGACTGGTAATTTATATAAACCCTTCAACAAATCCTTAGAGCATGATGTTTTCCCTGAAGTTCTGAAATGTAGTTTTATTGTGCCAATACATAAATCTGTACTTTTAGATTAGTACGTCAGTAACTAAAGGCTTACAGCTTTGCAGCAAAGTTTGGGTGAAGTGTTTGAAAAACTAATTCTGAAGAAGGTAGGATTTTTCTTTTAGAAGTATATTAAACCTCTTATCAACATGGGCTTATGTCTAGTAGGTCAACGTAGTTCGCAACGTTCCAAAACTATGTGGTCGATGCCTTTGAGAGAAAAGATCAAGTAGACTCGCTATACCTGGATTTTTTCAAAGTGTTTGACCGAGTCTGTCACCTCTGTCTTGACAAACTAAAAGTGCTTATGGAATCAATAGAGCCCTGTATAGGTGGTTTATTTCCAGTTGCCTAAGGGAATTTCAATTGTCTGTGCATTTTTGCTTGTACTACTTCTGAAATTGCAACATTTGGAGTGCATCAGGGATCAATTCTGGTGCCAATATTGTACAACATCTACATCAACGATATTATTCATTTGTATATTTTTACGGCAAACGCCATTTTACATAATACAATTTAATAGATTAAGAAATTAATTCATCTCATTACAATTTAAAATAATTAGTTAAAGTTCTATAAAAGTTACATAACAATATATTTTCAAGTTCAATTGTCTTTGCATGCAGTTTGGAGGGTGTATAGTTTGTTACGAAATCTTGGAGTGGAGTTTATGTCATCATCAAGTGCTGAGGGCCATATTGAGATGGTTGGTCTATTAGAGCTCTCTATGACTTCTTACTCGTTTCTCAAGAAACCTCTCCCAGCTTCAAGCTCTTGGAACCCTCTCTTGTTGTAATGTTATAATAGAAGAGGTTCTGCCCCCAATCGAGTCACACACAAGGATCGCCTTCAGAGGATTCAGAACAGGTTCTTGAAACTGGTATAGCCCAGTCAATAAAGGTAAAAAAATGCCCTTTGTCGCAACTAATTAGGGGAAAGCTGAATTTTTGCAGGGTGTTAGTATACAAGGTAAACAATAAAAAATGACAAAGTCCCGACCCCCACCCCTCTTGCTTTCCCCCTAACCCCCTCCCAAACATCGCAAGAGCAGTACTTTGGTTAAATACTCATAGCTCGAAAACTAATAAAGTTACAGACGTGATTCTTTCTTTATATTACACCTAACAATATGGCAAACAAATTATGTATTTAAAATTTTTATGTGTATAGCTTAGTTTAACCGTAATACTGATATACATACAAAAAAATGCCTCTGCTAATTACAAAAATTTACTTTAACCAATTATATCATTGTATCCTTGCATTGTGGAAAGAAACGTCTTCAACAAAACTTGTAGATAATTTAATTAGCTTCAATATGATGGGTCTAGTCAAGCTATTTAATGACGTAGTTGCTTTATAGAGAGCGATTAAACAGTAGCGGACACTGCACCGCCGGCGCGGCGCCGCTTCTAGCAGTGACTCATCAAGCGCTTGAATGTCTCCATACGTCGGACTGCATGTTGTAACTTGTTCGTAGACAGTCCTTAGTACGTATCTTGTTGAATAATGTTTCTGGAATTAAGACGAGATCCATAAATTATAGGCTAGTTGTGCATAATTTATCTGGAAAGAAAAGTATTTAAGGTATGTCACATACTAGTCACAAAGTTTTAGATTCTTGGTACAAAAACAGAGAAACCAGTTTTGAAGAAGAACGCAAAAGAATTGTTAGAACAGCGGTAGAAATTGTTAGGGAAGACATCCAAAAAATGATTATGACTGTGGAAAGTATTCAAGTGAAAAGGAAGTAAGTAACATATCAAATGATTTGATTCCTGAAACATTGGCACTTTTTACGTCTACAGTGACCAAAAAACGAACTGAAAACTCGAGCTCTGACATAAGTAGAAAACGTGCTGTGATAAACCATTCAATAATGTCCACTGTAAGACCAAGGTCCTTCCTATCGTCAATACAAACTTCTTTCTCTCTATATTTAAATAGAATGTATGGGTCAAAACATTTGATTGAGGTACTTTCTGCGCTGGGAGTATGTTCCTCATACTATGAAAGTGGCAAATATATAAGGTCTTTAATCACGCTGGGCCCGCCAGTCATAGAATCTGATTCCTTTACACAATACGTTTTCGACAACGCTGATGTTAACGTAAGATTGTTAGATGGTTTGAACACATTTAATGCGATGGGAGGAATTGTATGCATCACTCCATCGTCACATGTCTCTATCACCTCAGAAGTACCTAGATTAGTTGATGGATCATTTAAGGTTGCAGAAGAAACCCGTAAACGGTCGTATATTAAGCGGAAAACCAGTGGCTTAGCTCGCATTGTTATGGAAGACTTCTCAGGTGCCATATCGTTCAGGAAAATAACTGCAAACACAGTATCCTTTATTCATACACTTAATGTGTTATGGGTCAGCGGATGTAACATCCAAAAAGACTGAAATGGTTTTATGAGTGTCTCAACTAGAAAATTAAAAGGGCAGGACACTTCATACATCATGGCTATTCCTTTTATAGACATTGATCTAAATAGCCCATCTTCAGTATATACAGCATTGTGTTTTGTAGCTGAACAGTGTAGCAAGAACAAGGAAACATACATTGTGACCTTTGACCAGCCACTATACTTAAAAGGGCAGGACACTTCATACATCATGGCTATTCCTTTTATAGACATGGATCTAAATAGCCCATCTTCAGTATATACAGCATTGTTTTGTAGCTGAACAGTGTTGCAAGAACAAGGAAACATACATTGTGACCTTTGACCAGGCACTATACTTAAAAGCAATGGAAATCGTTGCTGGCTCTGAAGATCAATCTGATTTGTCAAGGATTGTTGTAAGGTTGGGAGGTTTCCATTTGTTTATGTCGTACTTGGGATACATTGGTCGTATAATGGAAGGTAGTGGAATAGAGTCATTGTGGGAGACTGTCTATGGTAAGGCAACGGTGAAACACATGTTTACTGGACATGCCTTCGCTAGAGCTGTGAGAGCATACATAATTAACCTATGCTGCTATTGTTGAACAAGTGACAGAAGATGAAGAGGTACGTTCAAGTGTGTTTTGTAACGAGGTTTAAACAGTTTATGACCAACTTTCTCACTGTGATATTACTCAAGCAACTGCGTGTGATGACAAAGCCATTCAATCAGCCTTGGCAAAGCTGACAGACCTCATCAATTTAAAGAAGTCTGAGAGTAGAACATCAAAGCTCTGGCTAAATCTAATTCAGCAAATTGACCTAATGATAAATTTTATTCTAGCAGAGAGAACGGGGAACTGGAAATTTCACCTAGACACTACCACTGATATGCTTTCATGCTGCAGGACACATTCCTCATGCAAAATCTGCTCAGATGTATGTCCAAGAAATGAAGAAACTCAAATCAAAGCTGACTAAGACAGAGTACGATATCTTTGTGACAAAATGTCTCTTCACTATTAGAAGAAAAGATGAGTTCTGGTCTGAAAATTGGAGTGACATGTGTATAGAGCAATCATTGATGAAATCTTTAAAAACAATAGGAGGTCTAACTCATGGCCGAGGAATAACTGAGAGCACCTTAAATAAATGGGTACTAGGAGCTCCTTCATTCTTATGGAAATAAGAAGCTATAGAAATACTATACTGGTTTTGATATATATAGAAAATACTATCTTGCATTTATTGTATTTTTTACTGTATCACAAAACTAAGATTTTTAAACTAAACAACAGAGCATAGACAGTGAAATTTGGTTATTTATCAGTGATACAAGTGAACTAAATCTTTATTTTCTTATGGACCCTTAAGTGAAAATTATTATATTGCTGCTCTAAATAACTTAAGACTACGGATACGAGTACACAAATATGAGATACAAGTACGATGCCCCTCAGCGGCGAGTGTCAACGGCGGCAGCGGCACTGCTATGAGCAGCGTGGGGGCGGCACAGCGCTACACCCGCTACTGTTTAATCGCTCTCTATGAAGCCATAATGTCAACGGTAAGCAATGTTAGATACATCATTTTAAAGCTAATTAAATTATCTATAAGTTTTGTTGAAGACGTTTCTTTCCACAATGCAAGGATAAAATGATATAATTGGTTAAAGTAAGTTTTTGTAATTAACAGAGGCATTTTTTTAAAGTATATCAGTATTACGGTTAAACTAAGCTATACAGATAAAAATTTTAAATACATAATTTGTTTGCCATATTGTTATGTGTAATATAAAAAAAGAATCACGTCTGTAACTTTATTAGTTTTCGAGCTATGAGTATTTAACCAAAGTATTGATCTTGCGATGTTTGGGAGGGGGTTGGGGGGAAAGCAAGAGGGGTGGGGGTCGGGACTTTGTCATTTTTTATTGTTTACCTTGTATACTAACACCCTGCAAAAATTCAGCTTTCCCCTAATTAGTTGCGACACAAAACCTTCATTGACTGGGCTAGTAGGTTTCGGAGCCATCTCTTTCTACGTACAATCCGCTACAAGATCCAGAGACGTATTTTCGAGAGAACAATTCAGCACCAGTCCATCATGGATTGCATCCAGTAACTTGGAAACGTAGTCACGTAGATTTTTTTGCCTCCAGTTAACTCAATGTCAAGTTCTTGGTTAGAGCCCTTCGTTAGGTTTTTCATTTTAGTCACTATGTTAAGTATTGTTTTGGCTTTTTGGTAAATTATTATGTATCTTTTTATTTATGGAAATGTTTATTTGTCTATAGTGTATGTTAGATTAGATTATTACATCTATTTTTCTACTCTTATTATATTTATATAATTATTGTGTCTACTATGTTTTCATTATATTCTAACTGTCATTCCAATCATACTTTTTTATAACCGTTAAAGATGTAATTTTTTTAGTCATCAATAATATTAGTTATAATCATTTTTATTATTTCCCGTTATTTGGGAATTGTTAAATTTCACTTTATTCTTTCTGATGGAAACAGGCAGAACAGGCAAATACTAGATATTAAGTACTGTAAGCATAATATTCTTGGTCAGTACTTTTATACTTCATTTACTGGATTGTTTTTTATCTTTTTCTGGATTTGGAAATTAAAGCGTCTTAAGGTTAAAAAAAAATTGGGTGTGCGTCGGACCACACGGTGGAAGTTATACTTCTTTGGTCATTCTCATACACCCACAAACAGACAGGATATATAAATGAAATATAAGACATTTTTCAATATTACTCAATATATTTATCTTCAATATATTATACGTGACTTCATTATTATATTATACACCTATATTATCACTATCAGTAATTTCTTCGATTAAATGTCTTCGATTAACAATCGATTAATCGATAGTTCTTAAAAATTTGTTCTTACTTTTCAGCGTGACGCAGTTTCTCGACCAACATCCCATCCCAAAGTGTCTAACGGGCGCAAAGAAGTATAAATTCAAAATGTACTCCACTCTTTGCTAGCCTAACGGTAGCATTCCTGACTTCAATGCAGGAGTTCGCGTAATTGAATCCCGGGAGGTTCAACAATAAACCTTATATTATACCTCTATGTTAGAAGGTCTATGGTTTAACTAAATTAAGCTTGATGGGTTTGGACCGTTGTCCCATAACATTGTTTGAATAGTCAATTAAAAATGCCACTGGCGTTGAAATATATACAAAAAAATAAAAAAAACAGTAAAATAAACTGAACAAACACAAAACACATGATCACCAATCACCATGTGGTTTGGTGGGTGACCGTCCATGTGCTCGTGGTGCCGTCGCTGTCATAGCTGTGACAGTTAGGTTAGGTTTAATATAACCAAACTATATTATTTTTATATGTTCTGTTTCTAAACTGAAACGAGTGAAAGTAAAAGAAAATATGGTGCTTTAAATTATTTGCTTCATCTTGAGTAGTTATCAAGCTAATTTCAAAGCTCATATCAATTTTGCAATAGGCCTAAGGTTTATTATTCTAGCCTTGAAGTTACTGTGGTACATTTGAAAACAACCATCAGTTATGGAGGTAAATACATATTCAGCAGACCAAATTTAAACATACATTATTTTAGTATTTTATTTTTGTACAGCAGATTTTGTAGCGTACATTAGTCTGCACATTGTTTTCAGCAGTCAACACAAAACTTGAATATTATTCAAGTTAAAGCCAGAACAATGCAATCGTTCTAACTTAATTGTTGACTGCTGGAAATTTTGCAATAAAGATAGACTTACGTGTGTTCTGAAAATTAACATTGCAACATTGCGGAAGAATGTTAGGCCTATTACATTACAATCTTATGCGAATGGATAATAGTTATGCAGTAAATCGGGAAAACTATTTTTTATTTGATAGTAAACCAGTGTTTATTTAATTTATTTTTCATGAATATTTTAGTGAAAGCCAAGATATAACTTTCTTGGTTTTACAATAAATTAAGTTTTTCGGCCTGATAAACACACTTTTATCTTATTTTAACTTATTTCATTTTAATCTATTATTTCAAGAAACATTCGTTATTTGCATTTAAATCGAGTTACTGACTTCCAGTTGAGAATGTAAGTAAATTTGATTTTTGTGGTTAGAAATAGCTTTTATATCATTGTGCCAAGGATTATTTGCAGCAAAAATATATTTTCTGTGATGTCATGAAAAGTAATTGTTTAAGACCAAAATTACTTAGTTACTAAAGTGGTGTTGAGAGTATAATTAAACTACTCATAAAATGTGACCGAAGAATCACACTAATTAATGTAACGGAGGTGTAAAGTAAAATAAGATCTGTATTTAAAAAATAAAATATCTCGATGTATTTTTTTAATGCAAAGCGAGATTTTGCAGAATAATAAACCATTTCCCCAAAATTATAGATTTTAGTCTACCCACTAGTGATAAAAATATCAAGCTTTTCGATGTTTCTAGAAACTGCATAAGTACCTAAATTTCACTTATCCTCAAGTTTATAATCATGAAACATTTGCCTGGAGTCTTATTTCGTAAGCTTAAGTGGCGGGTGTCATTATTAATAATTAAATCTTTCAGTAACGACCATGTCAAGATGTTATTTACTATATTTACATCACCAAACGTTTCGCCCATATTGTGATGTGGCATCCTCAGTGACATCTCCGTGCTGTACTGTGGCATCATAGTAATGTGTTTAGAGGATGAGTCATTTTTGCCCTTTTGAGTACGGTAAGTGGGAACCAAGATTCCCATGGCAAACTAGGGAAGGTATTAAAGGTACTTGAGATCGCATATGCCATTAAAACTTTTTTATACTCCAAAGTCACTTTTTTCGAGAGTAAATAGCCTATAAGTTAAAACATAATCACATATAAAACTTATAACAATCTGAAGCTTAACTCAAAATTTATTTACTGTCTTGCTAGCTAACACATTACATAATTTTTGTATACTTAATGATATGTGTTGTATAAATAAAAATCTCACAATCCTGGTTGTCCGTTACACTCTAAGCAATGCCAAAACAACCATTTCACAATACCACGTTTATAATGGAATATATCGCTTGTTTTTCCACTTCTTGTCTTTTCAGTAATCTTGAGGCATCATGATGTAGGTAACCTGATGTATTTTATTGTTATAGTAGGGTCTGGAAGGATCCTGTGTATTATGGACAATCTAAAAGCATACAAAAGTATTTTTTCTTGCATGTTGAAACTTGGACTTAGTTTGAAATTTAATTAGTAAGCAGCATTCTTAAAGTGTGTACAAATAGCTGTTGTACTATCTGAGTGTTTCTTTCATAGGGGTTTTAGGGCATAATTTATATATATATATATGTGTGTATGGTTTGTTGTCAGCAACCATTTGTTAATTTTAAAGCTTCAATGTATATTTGGATAAATATTCAAAAATCATGATGGTATTAATTGATTAAAAATGTAAAGTGATCTCATGTCACAAAGTTAAGGCCAATCAATCGAGCCATCTAAGACCTGCCTCACTGATTCTGTCTATGCTGGCTAATCCCTCCATAAAAGAGTGCAGGGGACACTCTGTAACTATGTGGTCCATTGTTTGGATAGAGTCCTCGCAATCACATGACTGATCTAGTGTCAATCCCCATTTATACTTCCAGTAATTGCATCTGCCAATGCCAGTTCGAAACCAATTCAAGAGTGTCCACTCCCTACGAGGGAGATTTATCCTACCTACAGGTATTGACGGATCGTTAATAAGAAACTTTTTCGTCCATCAAAACTGTTCCATGCTACGGCCCAGATAGAATAATTGGGTTAGAAGTTTGATCTGCTCAAATGAAAAGCAGTACGTAGAGGTGGGTTTTGAGATTTTAAGTGACAGTTCTGATGTGGGAGATCCTGTATAATGGGGAGGTGCGAGATATTCAAAATCTTATTGAATTCTTTGAGTAGTGCCTCCTGACATCTTAACTTTGGAGGAGCTGTATTGCACAGCACCGGGAGCCAAGGAAGTGGAGTTGACATGAGAGTGCCACTAATAGCTCTCATCACCCTATTAAAAGTTGGACATCAACTGCTTAGCGTGAACACTATTTAGCCATACGGGAGCACTAAATAGTGTTCACTCTACAACGGTCCTTACTTGATCGGTTGGAGGAATCAGGAAATCGTTTTGCGTAAAACATGATTCATAAATCTAATCCTTATAAGTGTTAATTTATTAATAACAGTCAGGGCAACTGAGGCCCTTCTAGGTGATATGAACTTCTGATTTTCAGCCAGCTATCTTCAGCCAGCCAGCTCTTCTTTGGACAGCATCAGAATTTTAACTAATACCCAACATTTCAAGTTGAACGTGTTATTATTAATATTACTGTAATAAAAAAGTACCTCAACCGTCTTGTGTCTAGTAAAAACAATAATATATACGAATTTAAATATATACTGTATTATAAATGCATAGTTTTGTTTCAGGAGTGGAGTGAGGAAACAATAAAAGACAACTTATTGAAACTGCAGAATGATCTTTTTAATCCACAACATACAGTAGACGTTGTACAGACATATCCTCAACTTGTATTGGCACTGTTATCTTTGCCTCCTTGTTGCAGCCATCTCAGGAAGTGTATAACCATAGGAAAGTTACTGGATATTCATCCGGACACCCTTAGGTAAAATTCTTACTTTTAATTTTATTAGAATTCATGATTCCTACTTCTAGATATTAATGCAATTATCAGTATAGTATCATTAGTATAGTGATCAGTATCATTAGGCTATTATGATTATATAGCTTTAACTTTTTAATATACTCTTTTAATTGTCGACGTAGGTACTACTAGTTTTATGGCAACCTACCACATCATCAGGTACATTTTCTGTTGGGAAATTGTCGTAGAATTAAAATTGAGACACACAATAATAAAAAACGATTAAAACACTGATACAATAATTACACATGTTACACATACGCAAATGTACTTCCATTGTGGAGCCTGCACGCATGATTTAGAGTTACCTCCGGCCTGACCTAAAACATGCATGCACGCCCCTCGATGGCAGTATATTTGCGTTTGTGTAATATGCAATGAAATTTACCAAGGTAAATACTGTAGTAAATGTTAAAAATAATATTTCATGTTTTATAGTCATTAATTAATAAGACATTTTTGATGTATAGATATGCTTTAAAATACTTCGAAGATGCTCCTGCTCCATGGGAAGAAACTAAAGTTGGTGATGGCATTCCAAAGAAAAAGAGAAAAGAAGATGAAATACCTGATGTTGAAGTAGCAGAAACTTGTCTGCGATTTCTAAGAGCTGCTCCTAATCAATTTAAAACTTTATGGAAGTGGTCAGAATTTACAAGAAAATATCTCAAACACTCAGATAACCACGTTAAAAGGTAACTCTTTTTTAAAAGTAGTATTCATTACCGTACTAAAATTTTAATTTTATATATAATTATTGAAAAAAGGGTTTACATTCCTAATATGATGGCTTCTTAGACGTTGTAAAGTCATCATCATAGGTTCAGCAGCTCCAGTCTCCCCTGTGTGCTGACAAGCCTCTTCCATCTTCTCCTGTTTATGTATATTCTGTCTTCCTCAATTTGTTATAGCTGCTGTCCTTTGAGTATTATGTCTTCCTTTATGATGTCTATCCATTTCTTTCATGGTCTCCTAACTCTTCTCTTGCCATCAACATCTCTTTCCAACCACATGTTTGCCACCTTCCTCCTTTCTTATTACATGTCCAAACAATCCTAACCTTGGCATTCTGATTTTTTTCTCCAGCTGTCCTACCACACCCAAACTGGTCTCTTATATCTGTATTTCTGATTCTGTCTCGTCTGGTTTTCTGCAGAGATGTCCTAATGTCCTTAAAAATTTCATTTCAGATGTCCAGATTCTAGTACGGGTTTTTTTATTTAGGGTGCAGTTTCCAGGCTGTAAGTTAAAATAGGCATAAAGTATGAATTGAATATTTTTTATTGGATATTCTTGGTTTGGTACTTTACTATCATCAGTAATGTTGTTGTCAAGTATAAAGATATAATTGGAATGAAAACTCAATCATTTGTTTTAATTATTATCATAATGGTATTGTCAATGGTAAAAACATATCTTCAAAATACATAGTTTTGACTCTTGAAGGATACTTATTTGTGTTATTCCTATTCAACATTTATTTGTACTGTATATGTTTTTGTTTTATTTTAAAATGTTT
>JAQJVL010009987.1:0-13984 GCA_035578905.1 Stictocephala bisonia | reverse complement strand
AGTTTTTTAAAGCCGTAAAAAAAAGGTTCTCTGCAGTCATGTGAGAATCCTTAGGAAATAAGTTTAAGCGTTATTGAGCGAAAAAACTGTCCCAAACTTTTTCAATGAAATTGTATGAATTTAGCTTTAAATATACACGTTTATTTCATTTTTATAACTAAAAATTAAATACTAATGACTAAAGCTTCCGGTAGCGACCGTGGCAAGGTGTTATTTACAATATTTATTTCACCATATATATTTGGTTATATATTGTAGAGTAGCTATATTGGACATCATCGTATATACTTGGAGATATAAATATTGTAAATAACACCTTGACGCGGTCGTTACCGGAAGCTTTAGTTATTAGTAATGACACCGGTCTTTTAAGCTTACGAAATAAGGCTTTATTAAAACGCCCAACTGTAAGACAATTTTTGAAAAATTCATCGCAACTATTTGGGATATAAAGCTGATGCTTTTATTTATGTCCACAATGTTCGTAGTCTAAATGTAAATTTTTAACAGTGATAGTTTTAGAATAATAAACTTCGATAAATCTATTCCTCGCATTTGTAACCCCGTTTAAAATTATTGACATCAAGTGAGTGCGCCACACTCAAATTTATGTAAATAATACATAAGGCGATAAAAACATGTTTAGTTTACACAAATTTAGGGTCTAAAGTATCCTATCCTACACAAACTGACCTGAAATAACATAACCCAACCTATCCTCTTTTAACCAACATTATGGCTATTTTTCGATAATTAACTAAGGAGTTTTATAAGTGTGGTGGTTCTTTTTTAAAATTCAAAACCTTGTTAAGGACTTCAATGTTGAGCTACAAATTTACTATTGAAGAGATTAAATCGGCGGAGAGCGCAGGTGGGTGACCTTGAGTGACCGACAAGGTCGTCACGCTCTGACGTGCGTTAACATCCTTGTTTGCCGGACAACCATAGTTCCCGGTCCGCCTTAGCCAAATTTCTAATATGTACGTCAAGTTTGACGATAACATATACGTAATAATAATAAATATGCAAACTCAGAGCACGTTATATGTGTGCTCCAGCTACGTGTTTTACTAAGTGGATCTTAATGTTCGCTCTTTATATCAACCAATCCGTTTGATTCAGACCGCGCAAATCTGTTATCTGATAAATTTATAGGAGACCCTGTGCTGTGTGACTTATTTTAGAGAATGTGAATTTTATACTGTTTTTATTATATAGTATAAACTTTTAAAAAAAGTACTGTGAAAGTTTCCTTACAGCATAAAACATATACATGTACACTTTTTCAGAAAACATTCTAGTATATTTTACCGTTATCTAATTTAAGTATTAATTTATTTTTAAGACGCCGATCGTCAAGATATGGGCGAATATGTATTTCGAATGAGTGTGATGAATGTAGATGAGCGAAATGTTACGACTATTCCTTAGAAAGTGTCAATAATTAATAGCCCAATGACAAATTAACAGCCGTTAGTTATCAACCGACCCCACTCAAAATGTATTACGACCTTGATAGGGATCGACATTAGCTGATTTCCTTGCTCCGCTAGACGATAAAAAGATAAACTTAGTGAAAACATTTTAGCATGGCTTAAAAAATACAAGTGTTGAAAATGTTGAAATAAAAAAAATGGTTTTATATTAGCTGATATTATGCGTAAAAACAAATAAAAATGACGCCGAACCAACCAGCCATATCTAGAGTTATCGTCTATAAGAAATAACATGGTAACTGAACTAAGGAGACCATTGGGGCGGAAAGCACCTATAGTTTGTCCAAACAGCCGTGCGCCCTGAAGGATTAGAGAGACCCTCGCTCCCCCACTCGCAGGCACACACACGCGCGGCCCAGCCACCTGCCGCTAATGGTTTTTCTATGAATCACCAACTAGTCCTTGTACTACAAAATCAATTTTTTTAAAAACTGTTAACTTTACTTAATTTGTACTCTAATAACTGAATTCTAAATATTATTCCTCGCAAAATGAGTCCAAACACGGTACAATTGTGACAATTCTAAGGGGTTTTATGGTCAGTAGGTTACAAAATTATAAATTTGACTACTTAAAAATGGTTATAGACGTTTTATTGGAATTCGCACGATCAGAATAATATACATAATTACAGAAATTCTAGTAGAGATTCCAAATTTACGAAAAAATAAACTCCATCATAAATAATATAACATAGAACATATACCAAGAGTAAAATAATAATTATTTCAAATTCATTTTGCAACGTTACTGTATAATAACTAAAAATCAATAAAATAACATTTTAAATCATAAAACTAAGACAAACATATTTACATAACCATCCTATGTTTAGAAGGCTTCTTACGAGTGTCTTCTAACATTTCCGACATGTGCAAAAACAATACACTAAATCAGAATGAAGATAACAGGGAACGTAAACTGAGGTAAAACAAAATAAAAATAATTAGTAATTCGTTATGTTACTTTACTACTTCATTCGTTGTATTTTACAGTATTGAAAATAAATAAATGTTATTATTATTAATTTAATTGCATTTATGATTGGTCTATTATTAATTACACTTTCTAAGAAATAATTGGCCTTAGTTTTTAACAATGACTACATTCCCTCATCTACACTCTTTCAAAATCCATATTCGCCCATATCTTGAAGATCGGCATCCTAAGAATAAATATATATAGTCATTCAATTAAAATTTCACAAAATTTATCCTAAGAAAAATATTATTTTATTTGATTTTTTAGTCAATCATAAGTAGGCCATTTATTTTAATATTACTTATTTGATTTTATCAAAAACATTCAATTGAAACTATTTATACATTTCTATTCAGTTTTCAATTTACACCTGGTACAGACCCATTATTTGTCATATTGAGTAATGATACTAATAATGTATTTTAATAAAAATAAACAATCTAGCCTAATAACATAATGCAGTTTATAGTTTAATTGTATCACAATAATGAAGTTCTTAATAAATAAATATTTTTATAAAATTTATATCATTCACAGTACCCTCTTTAGTCAGACACATTGATTTTTTGTATCCGTCTCTTAAGAATCTGCTACACCTGATGCCGAATTGGATTTGATTCTCATAAAGCCAAAGCTAATTTAAAAATAATAATAATTATTAATCATTTTAAAATTAATATTAGTGCAACAGTTTTCTATTTTGGTTTATTTTTTAAATACCAATTGCTAATATTCTAATTTGGTTTAGTAAAAAAAAAAAAAACAAAACAAAACAAAACAGTTGAAAAAATCAGTTTCACGGAGCTGAAACTTTACCTTTGTCCTAAAAGGCATGGTAAAATTGAAAAACATGCGTTAAAAATTCAAGCTTCAAATTTTAACAAATGAAGTAATGTTCAATTGCTAAACTTGGGCGTCAGCTACTGCTGCCTGGTAACCAAGAAGGGGGGGAGAGTCTCGACTTTTTAAATCACATATAACGGTTTGGGGACGGATGAACAGACAACAACCAGTCTTTTGATAGTTGACGGAGTTGCAAGTAGTCAAATTCAGCAACAGAACCTCGATTGTGACAAAATTATTCACAGGAGAAGATTGTTTATTATTCCTTGGTTAATATAATTTTAAAAATCCTAACAAAATTCTTGTAACTGTTAAAAAAAGCATTTGTTGTATATCTTACAGGTTCTGTCCAGTACCAAGTTACTTAGACTCCAGGAACAATATTGAGGTGTGAACTAATTCAGGTGTGAGAAAGAAACTCGATGCATATTTGAAGACAGATGTAAATAAATGATATCGTGTGTTTAGGATGTAGGCTGTAGTTTAGTTACTAACCGAGACAGACTTTTTGAGAGATGACACACACTCCGCCATCTCAAAACTTATTACAAACATACAGATCTTGTATTAAAGATTCAATCTATTAGGTACTAACTGACATACTGCACTTTGAGGAAAACCTGTGTAGTCTAGTTACTAATCAAAATCGACCTATTTTGAGAGTTGACACTAACACCACTACTTCAACATTTATACAAGCATATAGCTCTTGTATCAAAGTCAATTTAATTGGTACTAACTGACATATTGCACTTTGAGGAAAACCTGTGCAAGTCTAGTTACTAACCGAGATTGACCTACTTTGAGAGTTGACACTCACACCACCTCAACACTTATTACAAGCATATAGATCTTGTATCGAATAGATTGCACTTTGAGGAAAACCTGTGTAAGTCTAGTTACTAACCAAGATTGACCTACTTTGAGAGTTGACACTAACTCCACCACCTCAACACTTATTACAAACATATAGATCTTCTATTCAAGTATCAATTCAAATCAATTAGATACCAACTCTCAGACTGAGCTATTCTTAACCGAACACTTCAGTGTCTTGAGGAGGAATGGACACTATCATCTGAAATATGGTAAGTGCTCCTGTTCTATTTCAGACAAAAGCAGATTATTTTGTATGCATCATGTGAAGGGTTTATGGGTAATGGCTATTTGGATCGAATCCTGGTGTTTATTTATGAGTTCATAAATTTGTTTATCTTTTTTAATGCAGGTAGAGTTTAATAAGAATGTATAGAAACAGTGCCTTCACATTAGTTTCTTTAAAGTTGAACCAAATTGTCAGCCAAGATTGAACAAACAGACTACTATTTTATGTCCAAAAATTTGTATTTTTCATATATTTGACTTCAACATAATTAAAGATAATTCTGTCAATGCTCTTATTTACTACAGAAGTCCTTAACTCATTGCTTAGTTAAAAACAGATTACTGTTGAGCAGAGCCTTGCCGATTGAAAAGCTTCAATAGTCATAGTCATACAATCTTTATTTACATTTTCATCAAGAAAAGTACATGCGTCAATAATTAAAACATTGTGTTTAACAACAGGTTAAATTATTGTTCCATTGAGTATCTTGGGATATATATGCCCAAGATCTCCCAACACCATTTATTGTTTTCGTATTGTAAATAAATTTGACACATGTGATAAAATGCATTTTCACATTAAATGAGAATAAAATATAGTCTCAAAAATAAATTTTCGTTCCGACTGATGGAATGTATTCCTTGTTGGATAGAAAACTTTCGCATTTATGATATGAGTGAAATCTCTATGGTATATTAGTATTTAATATGGAAAATAAATAAAATATGATTATTTATTACCATAACTAGATATATAAAATACTATAACAATATTAAAGTTCACAAAAAGTGTACAACAAGTTATAGCAGTATGTTTTTTTGAAGTATGTTTGATGAAACTGAAACATAATTTGTTTCATCAGGCAAAACAGAATTTTATAAATATTTCCTATTATAGTAGTTCATCTTATTTATTAATACAGATTATGGCTGGCATAACAGACATCCCCACCAACATAGCCCTACACTTGACGCACCACTCATGATATTGTGGTGAGTATTTAATTATTGTGATTCATCAGAGAGGACTTTAAAGACCTCATGCTATAATCAGTGCAGGAAGTCGAAAGTTCAAATCCCAGGAGGACCAACTAAATTTAGCTAGATGGGTTTGGACCAGTGTTCCGTGCCATAAAAATGTAATTCTCAGTATAACAAAAAAACACTGGCATTGGAAGATGAAAAAAAAGTTAGATGAACCACCTCTTAGTGAATGCTTAATATTTATCATTATACACTGTTATCTTATTAAATTAAAGTAGAATCTTTTTGATAAAAAAAATTTTTATATAACTTGGAAAGATGACAAACATACTCGTAATATCCCTGTGACATTTGTTTGAGTTTAAAGCAAGATTAACGTTTTATCTGAGCGTAAAGTGAACAGACTAAAGACTTACAAAGGAGTTGCAGTATTCAAACTGCTTGCCTTTGTATTCTTAATAAGCCCCTTAAAACTTTGAAAGGTTTTGTGCTTAGCATTTGATACTTAAAACGCAAAGTAATTTAGAAAGTCGATTTTCATGGTTTAAGGAAATTTATACGATTATATGACATTTAAATTATGCCTTATAATTATCTAGCCTTTGGACATTAAATTAATCTAGCAAATGGCTGGACAAAACATTGATTGAACATTTAAATAAACAATTTTTAGAATACCCATATTATGTGAGTGAGATGGCCTATCAAGACTACTTCAGGGCCTACAATACTATCGTATTTTTAAAACCAAACAAAGTTATCATTTAATTTGAATTTATAGAACACAGATATTATATACAGTCAACTGTCGATGACTTGGAATCCTTATTAACTTGAATAATATTCTATTTCCTTCAGATAACCTTGCTAAGTCAAAAATAAAGCGGTTGATAACTTTAAGTAACAAACTCTCACCTCTATAAGTCGAAGGGACAAATAATTACCTCTGTAATTAGATTTATTACCTTTATAACTTGAAGTTTTGTTAACGGTATGTTTTTCGATAACTGGAACAACCACTGGAGTAAACTACAACCTTCCTATGAATCATCTGTGAAGTTGTTTTGTTTTACAGTTGCAGAAACCTACGCCAACGTAGTACGTGAACATTTAACTACATGCTTTGTTTTAAATCACACACTCGCTGTATTTCAAGTGTACTTTTCTTTGGTACGTGTCCAGTGCAAGTCACAATTATGAGTGAAAAAAGGAAAGTGTCATAGTATTATCTATGTCAAAGTGTCATAGAACTATATAAATTAGCATAACCTAAATTTATATAGTTCTAGAATTTTATTTAGCCAGTCCCTTTATATTTAAAATTAGTTGTTGACCTCCTTAAGTTGAATCAGACTCAGAGTAACCTCTTTTACTCGAAATATTCACAAGTTGAAATATATATATACATAACTAAAAAAATAATACAATCCCATAAGCTGTATTCTGGGAATATAATGACTGTCATAATATTACTCAACAGAAAACTTTCAGAAAGTACATAAAAGTTAAGGTTGCAAAACATGCCTTCTCTAATAATATAGGCCCAATGAGATTACCATAAGAACTTACCTTAATCTCATGATATTTCTCTTCCAGATAGTATGCAATGTTTCTAGCCTCCTCATATTTCTGGGATATATCAAGGTACTTCTCATAGTGTCGTTTGAACAGCACAAATCTGAAATAAGAAAGATATGGGTCAGGTGAGTTTGCTTAAAACCGCACTTACAATGAAGTTAGACAAGTAACAGTACAAGACGTATATAGTCTATGTTGATAGTATGTTAACACAATCTTTTAGGTCCACATACCCCACAATAAAGTCCTTTATAATGAAAAAAGAAGACCATTGAAAAACAATATAAACCCTTACTGTCCCAATCAGTTTTCGCTAACTTTTAAAATCACTGTTAATAAAAACAGATTCCACGAAAAAATTAAAAAAATAAACCATAATTATAAAAGTCATAATTTTATTGAGAATATAATTTACATACTCATTCACAGTAAATTGAGAATATACAGAGGGCTTTGAAGTTAATACAGGAGTTCGTCAAGGTGATGAGATATCCCCTCTACTCTTCAACCTAGTCTTAGAAGATGCACTCAGGAAGACAAAAGATTTAAGGGCTGGATCTATGTTGCATCAAAAGTAAATGTGTTAGCTTTTGCGGATGAGGTTGCTCTTCTTGCTGAAAGTAGAACAGATCTGGAAAATTTAGCAAAAGTGCTCATAGAAACCAAAAAGGTGGGATTAGAAATAAACCAGAATAAGACAAAATATATGCATATAACCAGAAGACAGGGAATGAATGAATAGAAAATATTAAAGTGGACCAGTGGAAATTCGAAAAAGTTGAAGAGTTTAAATACCTTGGCATTACTCTAGCACAAAACATAAAAGAGGAAAACGAAATCCAAAACAGACTAGTCTTAACCTCTAGGACCTATTGGGCTGTGGAGAAATTACTTAAATCCAAGATATTGTCTAGGAAAACTAAGAACAAAATCTACCATACAATAGTCCTCCCTGTGTTACTATATGGAGCAGAAACATGGACACTGACAAAGCAATATGAGAAGAAGCTTATTGTCTTTGAAAATAGAGTATTAAGAAAAGTGTTTGGTCCAGTATACGAAGGAGATGTTTGGAGAATAAGAAAGAAAAGAGAATTAAGAGAAATATACACTCACCCAGATATATTAGCATTAGTGAAAAGTAGAAGACTAAGGTGTGCTGGACATGTATGGAGGCGAGAAAATACCTCCAGTATTAAATATATTGAACAATCTAACCCAGAAGGTAGAAGACCCCTTGGCAGGCCAAGACTTAGATGGAGAGATCAGGTCCTCAGATATTCACAAATTGGGGACTACACCTGAGGCAGCAAAGAACAGAGCAGAATGGAGAGGCATTGTTGGCGAGGCCAAAAACCAATTTGGGTTTCAATGGCCAAGGAAATAAGGTAAGGTAGTAATTTACATACAAATATAAAATAAATATATTTGAATTGTTAATGTTCCTACTAACATTTTAAATATATATATTAACATATCCAGTAAGAATGGTTTGAAATTATAAAAATAGTAAATAAATAGCTAATTTGTAAAAGTCTGTAATAGATTATTTAAAAACATCAAAATCTTCTCTTGGCTGCTTAAATTGTAAAAAATTACTATAAATTATTACTAAGAATTCATAAATTAAGTTCAATCAACCTTCGGCATAATATGTTTAATATCTCTTCGTTTCTCCACGGTGCTTTCCTTTTTGTAACTCTTTTGCATACAATAGGAGCTTGTTCATCAAATATTTTCTTTATATTGTCTGAAATAAAATCAACTATATTGTCTACACCTTCAGTTAACATAGCACTGTCCCAATCTACTTCAGCTATTCGTCTAATGGCCTCTTCTTGATTAAACTTTGAATAATCTCTGTAGGTAATGAGCTGTGGCCCTGTTTTATCTATTTTGCATGCCAAGTCGCAGAATACTAACTTATGATCAGTTATAGATTTGTCTTTATGATCAGTAAGACTGGAGGCATCGATGACGCCGATCCTATTGACTTCGGTCGACCTGTCCACAATGATGTGGTCCAACAGTCGCCGAGTTAGCTGTCACTCTCGTAGGCTCATTTATCAACTGCACAGCATTCAATTCTCTCAAGAGTCGGCTCATTTACTTTGCATTATTGCTTAAATTTGATAACAAATCAATATTTGTGTCTCCCATTAACAGCATAGACTTGAATTCAACAGCTAGGTCAACAAACAGGGAGCGAAACAAGGCAGTGAGACAAGAATACCTCAAGTGTGGGGGCCTGTACACGACACACATACCAATACACATTCCTTTCAACTTCAACACCACGCAGAGGTGCTCTATACCAGGATCAACAAAATCTATGGTGTAAAGCTCATGTAGGATATCTTCCTTTATATACATGGCCACTCCACCGCCAGCTCTATGAGCCGCAGTTTTCTTCCTATCAGACCTCAGCAGAGAGTATCCTGGTATCTGAAAACAGTCAGACGACATGTCAGGATGTAGCCAGGTCTCTGTAACACCGACCACATCGAAATCAAAGTCCCTCACCAGGGAACACAATTCGTCAAAACCTGTGTTCAGTGACCTAATGTTAATGTGAGTGACCCTGAGTTGGTATTTGCCCCCCACCCCGCTCAGCTAGTTTCCCGAGACCCAAGGGGATCCATGATCACCAGGATCGGTATTCTCGTCCACAGTATCCCGGTCGAGGGTGGCAGATATTTCTCCATTAACTTTTCAAATATGAAATACTGTTGATGTCTCAGGTATTGAAGTTCAGCAGTTGTATAAATCCATCACTTCTCGCTTGTATACCGGTTGTTAAAACTTATTTATCAATGCAATATTTTACATACTCTTTGGAATGATCAAGAATAACATTACACAATGTTTATTCTTTGTTGTCAGCTGATCACGCTAGATGCAAGTGATGCAGACAACTGGTAGTGTTGCAGCTTTATTTGTATTTTCTAAAAGATATACATCATCTATGTATTGGATATCATTTCAAAGGAAATTAAATTGTGGTTAAAAAGTTTAACTTTTTAAATTGTGGTTGTGAAAATATGAATGTTGTCATGGAATCGTAATTATAAAATTATTCCCATAAATGAGGCATATACTTTACAGCGTTCTAAATTTTTTTATTAATATTTTCCTAAACCCTCACAAAATGCCAGATATTAAATTTGAAAATCGACGGCATGTGTAGGGTTAAAAAGTTCATGATCTGGCCTGCAAGTCATGTAGATAACAATTCTTTTTCATAAATTGTAAATTTATTAATAAAACTAATATAATAATTATTACATTTATTTTCAGAATATACAAAAATATATACAATAGTTGATTAGACAATAAAATAATATTCATGTAGAACACACAGAAACAAAGTAAATTAGCTACTTGATCTGATAACAATTATTTAGAATAATGTTCTGAATATACATACCGCCAAGGAAAAATACATATACCTGCCTGCGTACAGGAATTGATTAAATACACTTAAAAAAAATTACATGATTATTCAACAACGAAGCAAAAAATCATAGTTTATATTAGAAGGAAGAGACTTTAGAGTTTGGTTGAGGTAGACTGAAGTAAAATATCAATTAACATAATCAACAAAATGTAAACAATAATAGGAAAAACAAGTGTTTATGTGGTTATATATTTTTTGTCCAAGCACTTCAATGAATATAATATTACAAACAACCCATCTAAATCAATATTATGAGGGCCAAAGGTATACTGCTTTAATAACGTTTTTAAAGAAATAATTTAAATTGAAATTTAGATTAATTGTTTATGTCAATGTCATTGTAAATTTGGGTCCTAAGAATACAAAACTCATCTGAAAGTAAAAGAGGTTTCTGATCTTGACAGTCTAATTCTGTCAGCATACCTTTTCTTTGGAATGTACAATCACACTTAATTACTATCCATGATCATTACTAAAATGTTAAAGCTTGAACTTAAATTTGTGTGTATGTGTGTCTTGCCCCCGTGTTTTATCACCTTGGAGGGAACTTCGTAGACACTGCATTTGGATTGTATCATCCTCACTGCGTACCTGGGACGTCTAGACGCCATCGTCACTGCGGGTCGTAAGACTTCATCATTTTTGAAATATTTGATTATTGTATTGTTTTATTCCTAATAATTTTTGTCTTTTCAGGTTAAAATGTAATTGTAATAGTAGTCTCAGTCCTTCCGAGTCATATATATCATTTTTTGTCATGTTTAATGTTATTTTAAATTAATAGCGTTTTTCAGGTACCATATATTTATTTTATTTATGATTAGTTAATGTAATCTTATTTCAGTCTGATTTGAATATTAATTTTTTCGTTGATATCGTGACCTTGACAGCGCCTAATTGGTTATATTAATTTAACCCTGTTAACATTTTTATATTTAGTAGAGGTTCATTTTGCTGTACCCCATTCTAGGATCTAGGTTAAAATGTAGATAATTATTAAAGTAGATACCCTAAGTTTATTAGTTTAAGAATGTAGTTTTATAACATGTTTGTGTAGATGTAATTTAGTTTTTAGCACTTGAAAAAGGTTTGGGTTTTACCAAATCGAAACGTCGTGATTGGTAATTTTCATGTAATGACAGCAAATGTCCAACTACCTTTGTCTCCCTCATTAATAACTTAAGAAAAAAAACAGCAATCAAAATTAAATTATAAATATGCAATTACAATTTATTTTTTTTACCTCACTTAACTTTAACAATAACAAAGCCACATACAAAATTACTTATTTCAAGAAAACAACACATCAATCGAATAGCATTCTTTATCTGTAAAGTAATCTTTTAATGTGTTTTAAATTGTTTACCTTTAAGATTTCTTATACTTATAGGCAAGTAATTAACCCTACTGGTGTCGGTCTATTTGTTCTTTGGTGTCAGGTGATTTTTGCTAGTACTGCAAGGGTTTATGTTAAAATATATAAAAAATACTTAATTTACAGTAAATATGTTGTGTTATATATCATTTTTTCAAGCAAAAGATGAGGAATATAGAACAACATTAAAAAAAAAAAAATTACACAAACAGATATTTCAACAAAAAATATTAACAAAAATTAAAAATAAAAATAAATATTTTTTGTCTGCCATATAACATTCTTCTATATTATCAAAATAAAAAATCTGAAATAGCCAAGTTATTCTAAATTTTATTGTGAACAGAAAAATATATATTGTTATGGGTATTATTTTATTGTATCATATATGTTTTTTTATAAATATGTGAACTACCATGTCACAGCGATTGTTGCTAGGCAACATAATAGTACAACAAATACAATCTATATACATAAAAGAAAGTTGTGTTAGTTACAGCGTTTATAACTAGAAAACTACTGAACCAATTGGCATGAAAATTTACAGGGATATTCCTTAGGTACTAGAATAACATAATAGCCTATTTCCGTTTCAAAAAGCCTTAAGGGAAGCGTCCTATGGCCCTTTGCAGTTTACATGTTAATCTTATTGAAGAATGTTTTATTTTGTTTACCATGCCATGTTTGTCATTTCTTGATTAAATTAAATTAAGGAAACAGCTGTTGTAATGATAACCTAATTTTTAAAAACAAATCTATGCATAACAAATGAGAGCTATCAAATAGGTTTCTATTCCATTTGTTTTTTACGAATATTTGTTGTCAAATGTAATTGTTAAATGTTTTTAGTTAAATTTTTATTTATACTTTTTATTACGGGGTGATACTCTTATAACAATGCCCCGACAATTTTTGATCACCACTCAACGATTGGTTGAGCGAGCGAGTAATTTTGGCAGCTAAAAACACTGATGCAGACACTCTAAACATCATTATACAGAATCAAATTGTTGGAAATATACATTCATTTAAATCAATTGACTGTGTAACGAATGAAGACGAG
The DNA here is from genome assembly GCA_035578905.1 of Stictocephala bisonia. NCBI lineage: Eukaryota > Metazoa > Arthropoda > Insecta > Hemiptera > Membracidae > Stictocephala > Stictocephala bisonia. The sequence goes on along the minus strand of JAQJVL010009987.1, from coordinate 1,103 downwards.
GCCACAAATTATCCAACCGAATTTCTAAATTCCTTGGACGTGTCCGGTTTACCGCCACACAACTTACAATTGAAAGTTGGCTCAGTCGTCATTTTACTAAGAAATCTAAACCAACCGAGACTATGCAATGGGACACGTTTAGTAATAACAAAATTAATGACCAATGTAATTCACGGAAAGATACTAAAAGGAAAGTACAAAGGCGAGGAAGTTCTAATTCCAAGGATTCCTATGATCCCTACAGATATACCCTTTGAATTTAAAAGAATACAATTTCCAATTCGTCTTGCATTCGCCATGACCATAAATAAGGCACAAGGTCAATCTTTGAGTGTTTGTGGATTGAACCTAGAAAATGCGTGTTTTTCACACGGCCAACTATATGTGGCATGTTCACGAGTCGGCAAACCATCCGATTTGTTTGTACTTGCGCCTCAGAAAAAAACCAAAAATGTCGTTTATCACAAAGTGCTTCACAATTAAAAGTTTAACCATGAAGGTCTTAATGTCCATAAAGGCTTCAACATTAAAGAATAATGCTAACACAACTGATAAATAAATTAACTTTATTGACTATATTGAATGATGTGTTTGTTTATTTTTTTTTATAAATACTATATTTAATAACTGTGAGTTATTTAAATTATATTGTAGCCTATATTAATGTATTATTATTTAATAATGTAAACGTGCTTGAAAATAATTTCATCATAAGCTATTACATCACAAAATGTTAACATAAACACATTATCAGATTCATTGTTAGGTGGTACGAAGTTCGCCGGGTCAGCTAGTAACTAATATAAAAGTTGCAAAAATTACCTGAAACTGTAGTATTGAAGTTGAAGACACACATATTAACCTGATTGTTGGTGAGCACAGTACATAACATTTGAAAAAAAAAAAATGAAAACACTTATATACAAATAACTATATACATATTTACACTTGAAGTATGTCCCTTCACTCAGACTCATCTCCTTCTTGGGTATTGGACCTCTTCACTCCTCTAAGAGGCCTTCTAAAGTGTTGCAATTTAGAAAAACATTTAGGGTGTACACCACAATTGCAACCTATGCACCACCACGTACTTTTCTTTCCAC
>JAQJVL010009986.1:0-13996 GCA_035578905.1 Stictocephala bisonia | reverse complement strand
GTATTAATAAACATATATACCTGCCAAAATCGTCTCTTCCTCCAATGACATAAAGATTCTTCTGATAAGCAATAAAGCAGAAACTGTGCCGGGGCCGAATCATGTCTGTCATGCGAGACCAGTTCCTCTTGTTCGGGTTGTAGCGCCACATCTGGCGACTGATGGAGGCACCTCCTTGTCCATTCTTTGATGGAATCTTTCCCCCTTTTAAAAAAAATGTTAAATTAATTTTGTTTTGAATTTTCATGCATCTAATGTTTACTTTCAAATCGTACATACATTGAGAAAAATGATTGTATACCATCCCAGTTTTAGCAGGATAAATCAAGATCATAAATTAAATAAACAAAAATTAGCAAATTTGCATCCTGCAATGTTTGGCAGGAGTGTGACATTTTGGTGTTACTTAGTGCAAAGTATATAAAATCTTTTTAATAATTCATAGCTATACAATTAAATAATATTCCTCTTAGGAAAAAATTAGTAAAATAAATCATTTAAACGTTTTCATTTTTATATGCTTTTCTTTATCTTTCTGCTGTTGGACAGATTGCCAGTCGTTTGCTGATTTCAATTCTGAAATCAGTTTTAAAATGGAGACAGGTTCCAAAATACAACTACAGTATGATAAAACATTGTAATTACAAAAAGAATCAGCTAATAGTATTTTCAATCACTCTTATTTCATAAGACTAATAATATATACATAAAAATGTTTTCGATTAGGAAAAATGAATATTTATCTTTTATTGTATTTTGCTATTATATGTATAATACAATCCCCCTGAAAAAAAACTAAATCTAACTATAGATATGTGCTTTAGTATTAACTAAAACCATATTTATCATTGTTTTGTTAAAACAATTTAAAGGGACCTAATTTGTCTTTGAATGTATTATTTGATGTATATAAATATACAATTTGCATTTACTACTTTGTCATGTATTTACTTTGTAAAAAGTGTAAAACTCTTAAAGTCATTATCTCAAACTATATATATATTATCATTTGGCTTTCATAGGCCAGCTACCAAACTAGTAAAAGATTAAAAATGAGACTGATAAAAAATATCTAAATAAAATAAAATCTATAGTATAAAGTAATTGTAACTTAGTGCTTAAATATTGGTCTCCTGTCATAGAGCTAATCCTTTTGAAACGAAAGCAATGGGTAGTCATTAACTATGTGATCCATTGTTTGAACTTTAATCTCAGACTGATTTTAGAAAATCTATGGTTTAGTAATTGAATTCATTCTGCTGATTCCACGATTTTTTTATCTTGCATAAGTGCTTTTAGCCAATCATGGTATCATCAATACTGTTTGAAAATAGTATTTTTTTAAATCTTACCATGTTATAATAATTCAAATACAGATTTTTTTTCTATAATACAACCTGCAATGTATATTTTGTTCTGAAAGTACACAGCACTGTGGAAGTAGAGAGGCACAGGCAGTTCTCCACACTTCTTCCATACATTACTCTTTGGAACATATTGATATATTTTCTGTGGAGACTCTGAGTAGTCACTGAAAGGGTTCGATCCTCCAAATATGTACACAGTTTCTTTCTCCAAATATAAAGGCAAACTAACTTCTTCACTTGTTCTATAAAGTAAACACAATTTTATTGAAACGTAGCAGAGTAATTTCTATTCAAGTCCTCTAACAGAGCTTGAGAGATCTAACTTAATATTCACTAAAATTATTTACATTAAAAAAAAAACATTATTCTGGAATTAGATGAGGAGAATTCTCGATAAGACATTTTGAAATAGAAGCCCTCTTGTTCTGAGCCAGATCTGTCGTCCTAATTATTTAAATAAATAAATATCTTTATTCACCATTGACAGATATAAAAAATCCAAATAGGCTTCGTCAAATGACTTATAAATCTACAATTAAATTACTTAATAGTTAATCTAAATTACATAATAGAAAAATTTTTTCTATACTAACATTAAAAAATTTTATAAAGGGAAAAGACAATACTAGCATGGTCATTTGGTAATTGGAGAACTAGGCAGAGATTCATACAGTCAGAGTAATTATAAACTACTCAAGATAAAAGAAAATATTTTATCTTATTGCTAAACCTTAAGTAGGAACATTCCTCTCTCAGCTCGGCTGGCAGCATATTGAAATACTTTATTGCAGAATAGGATACACCTCTTTCGGTGATTGCTAGACGATGTTTAGGAGTGTGTGTAAATCACCATACAAATATAGAGAAAACAGGGGAAAAATTTTATATTTTGAAAATAGAGGTCTGCAAGATGTTCTGAGTACAATGACTCATAATCCTCAGTGCCCTTTTTTGCAATTCAAATATCTTATAGCTTTCAACTGAATTGCTCCAAAAGATTATACCATATGAGAAATAAGAACAATACATGAGTAGTAGAGTTTTAAGATTGGCAGTTGGACTTAATTGACGAATGGCGTAACAAGCCAAACTGAGTTTTGGAATAAGCCCACCTATATGTCCTTTCCAGTTCAAATTACAATCTACAACTAAACTTAAAAACTTAACTCTATCAGTATTCCTAATTAATTTGGAATTTTGCTGGTCAACATGGTAATAAGGGTTCAACATTTAGAGTAGGCTTACAAGAAAAATCAATTACTGTAAGTGTGTCTTACTATGATTTATTATTAGTTTATTGGAAGTGAACTATTTTGAAAGAACATTCATTTTTGTTACAAGTAATTCTGATTGTTCAAATGAATTTTTATGTTTCACAAGAAGTGTTGTGTCATCAGCATATAACTGCAGGTTTTAAAAACTGTGGTAGATCTGTTATATTTACTGTATTAGAAACAGGAGTGGGCCTAAAATAAAACCCTGAGGTACAACTCCATGATGAATTTTGATTTGTAGATTGTGCCATGAGGCAAGAATGTTAATTGTGTAGATTTTCCAGAAGGGATGGTCAGGTGTACCGCTTGGTGCCGGTTGGTTAGATATGATGACAAAAGGTCATGAGCCTTACCATGAATCTTATTGATTTAGTCAAGGTTATTTTGCATATGTAGGATTTTCAATTTTATTCATCAAATAAGTTTGCATTTATTGTTTTTGCAAAGGAAAAAAATAGGACAAAATAACTATCATATGGTTATTTGTTCGAAACAAAAAATTGTATGGTCAAATTTTATGAATGTTTTAAGAATTAACTTTTTTCACATGACAAAATTATGATTAAAGTTACGCTAACAAATAATTGCTTTAATTTTCAGACAAAATTGTTAAAATAAGTTAAACTATAATCAATTAGACTTTTATAATCAAGTCACTCGAAGTCTCTTAAGATAAAAAAGTTTCACGATAAAAACTCACATTGAACATTTATAATGCATATTATAAGCAATAATGATAGCGCTGTTAAAAAAATAAGATGATCAGTAGTAAACTATAATGACTCAGTTTCCTGTCATTTTAGTTTAGTTTTTTAGCAAAATGTGTTTATATCTTTTTCATGAGATTATTCTTATACATGCAGTTCATGGCACACGTGAATTCACATGTTTGAACATGAATTTAATGTACTCAATTTAATGTAAATCCACAATGAATTCATGTTTGAACTCTTAGTCGTATTTGTGTCTTGACCTCCAAATACAGAAACGTATCAGAATAATTTATTTACCAATTGTTATTGTCTAGTGCTCATGATAATTTAAACACTTAAGTATAGGCAGACTGCTTAGAAAGTGACCTACTGAAAGCACCTGTGCGAGAGAGATAAACTGATTGGTGGAAGTGAGATAGAGAACTACTCTTCCCTCACTGAATCATTCTATTTAATGTTTACGTGGTTACTCGGAAGACGGTAGGCCGCTGGTAGCACAGTAGCAAGCCTCACCCAGTACTTCATTAGCAGCATTGACCATTGGTTGGTTTAATTAACGCTATCTAATCAAGCTTAGAAGGATTACATGAACTCGTTATTTAGTATTCAAATAACAATTAATAATAAAATATTGAATATTTATTTATTCATAAGACGCTGATCGTCAAGATATGGGCGAAATGGATTTCGAATGAGTGTGATAAGTATAGATGAGTGAATGTAGTCATTGTTACAAACTAAGGCTGACTATTCCTTAGAAAGTGTCATTAATTAATAGCCCAATGACAATGAACAGCCGGTGGTTATCAGCTGATCCATCTCAAAATGTATTATGACTCTGATTGGGATTGAACTGAGAACCTTTAGCACATGAAGCTGGGATTGAACCAACTACGCTACCGAATAACAATTTAAAAAATAAATAGCAAGTAAACAAACTTGCACAGTTCATTACAGTTATTTTTTTCAACTGAACACTGTTACGGAAGTTATTCAAGCCCGTGAAGAGTGGAGGAATGATTCCCCTCTGCAGCTGAAACCCCTATATGCACTAAATTTTAGTACAGGTCTAAATTATTGTATAACTCTATGTGGATCAATAATTATAGTGATAAATTTATTTCCGTGGTACAAACAATTTAATTAGTAACTTCCTTAACTAATCACAACTATACTGTGAACAAATACCAAATGCCCTTTGTAAACTAACTAATCACAACTATACTGTGAACAAATACCAAATGCCCTTTGTAAACTAACCCTGATGGATTTGTAGAGGATTTCAAAAGAACTGAAGGAATTGAAGGGTCAGATCTGGACCTAAACAATGTTTTTATTTTCTGGAAGTTTGAAGTAGCATTGGTGTCTGTTGCATTATCTGTATGTGTTGCTAATTTCTTCTTTGAATAAGTTCTGTAAGCGGTTTGTATCTTTCTTGCTGCTGCATCCTGTTCTTCAATAGAAATATATTTAATGATTGGAGATGTACGTTTCTTTGGTATCAGTTTATAAGGCTTATGAGGATTAACTTTTGAGCATCCTGGATTTTGTTGTTTACCATTATCTTTTTCGTATTGTGTATTTTCTTCTTGGCTAATCATTTTCTTCAGAAATGTCAGCTCCTTTGAGTTCAGGTGAGGTATGCATCGAGGATTCTGGCCAGGATTGAAATGTTGTATCTATCAAAACAAACTCAAATAAAGGTATTGAAAATAAATCTTAATTTAAATGTTAACAATCTGACAGCTTTTGAGTAGTTGTTTAATTTAGAAAGAGTTAAAGTCTTTTTCCAATTGAAAGTCCTGGAGAATTTCAATTAATAAAAAATTACTAGTAGGCTAAATTGAAATTAAAAATCTAATAGCTAAAATAAGAAATGTATACTGTACTTAAGAAAGTAGTATATCTCTTGTAATGTCACGTACTTTACAAGTACCTGTCACATTCTGTATGGTGATGGTTTGATATATCTTATGACTTTATATTAAGTCATATATTAACTGCTTTATTTAACTGTTTCTTTTCAACTAAAACCCAACTAGCTGATGTCACCTCTGAATGAACTTTACTCACAAGGGGACAGGGGGGAAGTACTGATCACCATCTTAGAGAACTAACCTTGCACCTTATAGTATGACACCTTACCCATTGAGCTAACATGCCACCAAATAAACACAATCATTATGAAGTCAGAAACAATCACAGTTAAACTCAAATGTCACGTTTTATTGGCAGTGAGAATTTATTTAGTCGTATTACTTTTGCAAAGTTGAGTGAACATAAGGATATATTTCACCAGCTGCCCCTGGCCTTTAAAAAGAATTCTTTTAACTTATAAATCCAATGCTAATAGTAAGAAATGGTTCCAAAGAATTGCCAGAAACTTTCTCCCTTATTAAACACTAATAAATCAAAACTTTGAAAATTACCAGTTTGATTCGCAAATATGTTTTTTGCAATAACTCAAAAACTAGTCAAGTTAGAGAAATGCAGTTTATTTTAAATTGTAATTCACATCTTCCCTGAAAATATAATCAAAATCCTTAGAGCCATTTTTGAGAAAATTCTATTTTTGTATGTTTTTTGCCTATAAAAATTAAAAAATATAAAGTTTCAAAAAAGTGAAAAAAGGTCTGGAGATATTGGCTAAATACACATACATACCAAATTTCATAAAAATTGATCCATCCGTTTGGTCTCCAGTGAAGTGCATATACACACAGACAGACACACATACGGACAGACGTCAACATTTTTTTTTTTTTTTTTTTTGAAAAAACCACTTGGATTCAGGGAACCCTAAAATGGATTTTTAGACCAACTTTTAAACAATATTTTGTTGGACGATCACAATACTTTATCTATGCTAACGCATATGGGAGAAAGTAAAAAAGAAACACTGAATAAACAACAATACGAAGTATGTTGCTTTTAATATTCCTACAGTATTGTTAACCTGCTAATGCTAACATATTCACAGACAAGGCAAAAGGTCGAGTTGTCATATGCACATAGTTATTGACGGAGTTGGCTCATGAAGCATTCAGGGAGGGTTGTCCCCTAGTATTTCATCATTATTATACAGCATTATTGTTCTAAAAAAGTAATATAAATATTTTAATATATTTTGTAAACAATACAAGAAAAATTACTGGATGACCTGAACATTGGATTTTTAGTCACTGTCATTGACAAAGAAGCATACCTTTTGTTGAGTCGCTGGAGGAAGAACTGCAGAAGACAAAAAATCGTCATCGTTAACTTTTTCCAACTGAACTTGCATTTTGGATCGTTTAATTTCCAATCTTTGTTTGCTACGATAATGGGCCAAGTCTAATAGAAACTCTTGATAATTTTGATAATCCTAAAAAATAAATAATTTTAGTTAACATTCTATAGTCTTGGAATTTTTTAGAGAAGATATTTGCAGAAAAAACTAAAATTAAAAGTTAAAAAGTTACTCAGTACTTACCTTTTTATTTCCTGACCAGTTGCGAGGCTCTGGCTGAGATAAACCAAAAGATTTTAGATTTTTTTTAAACTCTTCATCAGGTTTATTTTCAAAGTTGCTTCTTAAAATTGTGAACCTAAAAAAATAATAACTTCTAAAAAAGTCGATTTAAATTTAATGAAGAGATAGAGACAGCACATCAGCACACTTACGCCATAGAGCATACGACATCAATCACATTAAGTCACAAGTTTTTAACTCACTGACTTCTCCTTTGTGATGTTATTTAAATCACAAATACTCTTTAAAGAAAGAGTAGTGAGTGTGCAGATGAAGTTATTTTTTCCACTTAACAGTAAATGCTCTTGATTTGCATGTTTGATCAAGAATTAAATGCTAATTTACGTTAAATTTATTACCTTTACAAAGTGTATCTAGAGTTAATAACAACATTACTTGTAGTCTAGTAAGCACACAATTTTAATTGAAGTGCTTTTTCTACTGCCGTGGTAAGAGTAAAGACATTTATTAAAAATATAGAAAACATGATTGTTTACAAGATAAGATATAAATAATATATATATATATTTATTTTAATTTTAAATCTAAGATCAGTTGTTTAAGAAAGGCATCGCCGCCCTCGTCTTCAAAGGGGCTTCATATTTTCCTCCTTGTCCCTCAAAGGCTGTAAGGACATGGCTCGAATAATTGAAAGTTGGCTCTGGACTCTCAGCATTGCAATGACTTAGTAATAAGGCTTCCTCCATTTTATAGCCAGAGTTTCACCTGTTTTTATTTTAAGGCTGCATACTCTTTGTGTAAAACTCCTTCGGTCGATCATATAAGTGGAGTAAAACTTCCTCTGATGTTTTCAGCAGCTCTGTCATATTTAGTATGTTTTTGTATGGCATGATTTCTTGAGGTTGTTGTCCAGTCTCGGTCGGCATGAGAAGGAGCATCAGCACTTATAATGTGGTTAACAAAAAAAGTTACTTTCTCAGCCTCCCAGATTCCATTTATTTAAAAATCAGCTTGTAAGGCTGGAATATTATTTGCAGGATCAGCTTTTCGGAGAACGGGCTCAACTTCAACTCCTTTCCAAGCCATGTTTGCAATTGCAGCACAGTGATCTCTGTGTTGATCATATCCATGTTTTATAAGACCTCCTTTTTTGCAATTTTATGCATATGTCAAATTCATTAGGGAATCACATCCATCACAATTAGTTGGTAGTCTTCATAACGTGTGGCTGTAAAAAATAACTAAAGCATCTCTAAATTTATCTAGAGACAAATTCATGTGATCATCTGTTGTAGGAATTAAATTTAGCCATTGACTTGCATTTCCTGATATGATTCGATTCAATGGTCTTATTCGAATTTCAGAAAGTAAATGTAAAATTCTTTCTCTTTGAGCTTTTAATAAAAGTTCATAATTTAATTTGGTTTGTATTCTGGCAGATTGTAAAGCAAATAGATGGTCTTTATTGTTAAATCGTTGTTCATATTTTATTGAAATTACTCAATTTTTCAGTACTTTTTTTAGATCTTTCATGAGATGTTCTTGAGTTTTTGGTTGGATCGTTGATGTTCAAGCCACCAAGTCAAGTTGGGAGGGCAAGTGATTCATGTTCTAGTTCAGAAACCTCTTGATCAAAAATATTTGGTGTAAATTGTTGATGTATAGCAGTCTTCAGATCGTTGTATTCTTCATTGAAACCTTCTTTCACTATTTGAATAAATTGTCATTCATTTTACAATGCTTTATGAATGTAAAATATGGTGCTTGAGGGCTTTTTAGCGTTGCAATACCAAATTTTGTTACTTATTCTATCAATTTTTTATGTTTTCTCCTATAAAATCCCGTTTTACAAAAATACCTCCTAAGAATCTGTGTAATATAACAACTTTCACTTGTAAGTCTCTAAATTTTTCTTCAGCTGTTTCTCTGTGTTCACTAATAAAATGTTTTTTAGGCTCAGGATAGTAACCCCATTTAGATCCTTCAACTTGAAGAGCATCAAACCATTCTATAATATGATGTATTTGTCGGAAACAAGAAGAATCATCAGCGTACCAATTTTGTTCCCAGTTTTGATTTTTTAATTTTCGTTATAGTGTTATACTTCTTTTTATATATCCAAAAGACCTCTTATTAAATTTCATTCTATAATCCATTTTCTAGCCATATTGTTAAAGATGCAATTACTTCTCTTAATCTTGTACTAAGTGCGCCATAGCGAAGCAACATCCTTTTCCATTGCTCATTATTAGTACCACTGGGGCCAGCACTTCCATGCAAATGTTGAGCCATCTTTTCTATGTGGTCATTGGTAAATAATACCATTGCCATTGGGAAAAATACCATGATTGGTAAATTTTCACTTTTTAGGAAAGTTGTGTTATCTGGTATCAATTGCTGTGGAAGCTTGTTTTTTAAAATTTTAAATGCTTTTTGTTTATCAGGAAGGATATCATCAGGCATGTGTACACCACCACTGTAGCAATCGGTGATCCATTGAGTGGCTTCACACAGATTCCTTTGCAAAACTAGTCTGTTGAAAGTCCTGATTTTTCTGGTCTTCATCGAGTTATTGTTCTGATGACTTCAATTATTGTCAATCACATCTCACAGTTTCTTGCAGTAGTTCGTCGTAAAGAGCATTGCCCCACATCCATTCTTCTCTTCATTTAACGTCTTATATCATTTCCATTTTTTTATCATTTTATGTTTTTGAAGGACAGCTGCACACAAGAGAAGGATTTTTCCTGTTGAAAAATTGCTAGTATGTCTACAATTGCCTACCAACTGAACCTTGTGCCGTCGTGTGTGCCAATCATTATATTCTTCAGATCCTACAGAATTAATAAGAGGAACACCAAAACCTTCCATAAATAGTTGGTCCATAAAGTTGTCATTTATGTTGTTATGGTTATTATGTTGTGGTGAGAACAACGTATGTTTCTTACAAAAACTCTCCTTCTATATAGGACATGGCAATGAGGATAAATAACCTATTCTTCTGTTTGGGATTGTGTCAAAGACATATCATTATTAGATTAATTCATTTTAAATATCAGAGTTATTTCAATATAATGTTTTAACATATTAATCTAGAATAACAAACAATTTAAACAAATATTTGTGTTGAGGTTAAACTTCAGTACCTACATAATTGAAAATGACTAGAAACATTTGATATTTAAAAAATTTTTTAATTCTTACTTGTAAGTAAAATTTATGTTCTTTAGTTTGTAAAAAAAAACTGTTTGTTTGACCACAAAACTATGATATAATTTAAAATGTAGCAATTAAAGTTGGAGAACAAACTTTTTTGTCCTATTGGACGTATAGTTTTGGAAAAATAGTGATGAGTGGTAAATGGCTTTTATATATACTGTATATTACTTTAGTTGACTCTGAATCAGTGAAATATTGGGTTTCTCACCATATTTAGCCATTTCCTGTGAACTGGCTATGCATTTGGTCAAATTAAATTATGAATTTTCCGATTAAAATCAGTTTGTTCTGTTAAATAAAAAAGTTTAAAAATCTAGAGAAATCTGTAAGTCTACTTTTAGAGGGCATAAAGTACTATATTTAACTGTGAATGAATAAAAAATTGTTTTTCTCATCATGTTTGTCTATATCCTATGATACAGCTATGCATGGTTTAAAACTAAATTGCTAATTTTCCAATTGAAAACCGTTTGTTCTCCTAGATATCAAAGTTTCATAGTCTAGAAAAATCCGTAAGTCTACTTTTAGAGGGCGCAACATACGGTAATTGACTCTGAATCAGTGAAATATTGTGTTTCTAGCCATGTTTAGCCATGTCCTATGACCTGGCCATACATGTGTTCAGATTAAATTGTATATTTTTTGATTGAATAGAGTATGTTTGCCTAGATAACAAAGTTTCACAGTCTAGAAAAATCTGTAAGTCTACTCTTAGAGGCCGTAAATTAACCAATTTGATTTATACGCACAAATTTAAAATCTACCTCTACCTAAGGATGAAGGAGGTGAGATAGAGCAAAAAGTCATAGGGCCAATGTTGTAGATCGTCTCAAATCAGGCACAGAAAATAGAGTTAGTTTTGCTGTAGAACCGTTCATTTAGCCTCTACAGTACAATTAGAGAAACACTGTTTTTGGCATTTTAAATTGTTGGCACTAAATAGGCTGCCATCTTCGATTTACTTAGAATTTTTCAAAATCCCTTCTTATTGTACATCTACGACATAAGATCTTTGACTCTACAAAATTTCAGCCTCATGGGCTTAGTACTTTTTTAGTTACAGCGATGAGTGAATGAGTCAGTGGTATTTGCCTTTTATAGGTATAGATTAAAAGCAAGTTTAAAGCTGGCTAAGCATTTTAAATTTTCAGTCAACAACGGTATACAGAAACAACGTGCCAATGTGTGTGTTGTAGCTGAGCTAAACTGCTTTTAATAAGCAGCTTAGTGATGCCAACTGCTTTCAGCTAAGGTGCTTCTTTCAAACAGCAGTTTGGCACATCTCTGGTTTGTCCCCTCTAGACTCAACTCTGTTCATAAATTTGAATCATCCTTTCCCAGATAGGTAAGTAAGATTATATGAAAGCACATATATCTTCCAAAACACACATATAATAGGAAAGACATACTTGTAAGTGTTAGAATACACTATTAATGACAGTTTATATTCTAGAAAATTATGTTAAATTATCACAATATTTAATATGGATAGTAAACAAAGATTTTAAATATTTGTAAAACAATATTTTTGTAAAATGCTATAACAAGTTTCTAACTAAGTCACTTCAAATTAATGAAGTTTTTATTTCACTAATAGGTTGTTACTTCAAGTGCCAGACTTTTTCCCAGCAAATAAAAGCATAGGTTTATCTTTAACTGTAGCGATTGAGTTTGATGATCAATTAAAAATCTGTTCGTCAAATATTTGATCAAATGTATATTTAATTTTATTTGCTTAGATTTTTATTTTAATTTCCTTTGAAGCCTATTATAAATAGTCTACTTACAGTGGACAAGTTCCTTGTAATAAAGAAAATCACTACTCACGCTACTCCATCGTCAATCATTTTGGAAACTTCGGAAATATTTGTGATTTTCAAGAACTCTGGTGACTGCGGGTTGCGTCTCATAGTTACAAGCGTTTTGGGTTTGATAAGGCCAAATCTAACACATCTCATCACTTCAACAGCACTTGATTTACGTCTCTCCCAGTCGTGCATCAGCCAACGCACTCCCGCCATAAACACTTCCATCTCACTAACACATACATATTGTTATCTATAATAGTTTTTTAATTAGCATAATACGTGTTGGTACATATACAGTACAAGTAAACGTCACACAACACAAATTTATTACAATATAAGCGCAAAATGCACAAATATATAACAATACAAGCACAAAATGCACAAATATTATGGTGATCGATTTCGGTGAACCACGCTCACCTTCCTCAGACCAGAGGGATTCACAAAAGAATGGAAAACGTTAACTTAATTTTTTATGGGAATTTGAATATGTGTGAAAATTTAGTTTCAGGTAGTACTAAATGAATGTATGCTATTGCTATACGCGGGTTAATAATTACAATATCCTTTTTACTTAAGCTTTGTAGAAGTTAGATTGATTACAGTTTGATGTTTGTATTTTTGTAAAGACAATATTGTTCATATTATTTGTGTTATTAAATTATTAAAATACAAAAAACCTGTTTAATATTTTAAAAACCTAACCGAGATCATAGGCCTATAAATTGAGTTGTTGAACACCGTTTTCCATTCTTTTGTGAATCCCTCTGGTCTGAGGAAGGTGAGCGTGGTTCACCGAAATCGATCACCATAATATTTGTGCATTTTGTGCTTGTATTGTTATATATTTGTGCATTTTGCGCTTATATTGTAATAAATTTGTGTTGTGTGACGTTTACTTGTACTGTTTATCTATAATAACTAATATAATTTCTCTTAATTTAAGGTAAAGGTGTCATTGACATAGAATAATAAATTATGCTCATTTATTAAGCTTCTTTTAAAAAAACCTACAGTTTTAATAAAAGTGAATTGTAGCCAATAGTAAGAACCAAAGCTTTCTGTATTGACCATGTCAAGGTGTTATTGACCATGTCAAGGTGTTATTGACCATGTCAAGGTGTTATTGACAATGTCAAGGTGTTATTGACCATGTCAAGGTGTTATTGACCATGTGAAGGTGTTATTGACCATGTCAAGGTGTTATTGACCATGTCAAGGTGTTATTGACCATGTCAAGGTGTTATTGACCATGTCAAGGTGTTATTGACCATGTCAAGGTGTTATTTACACTGTTAACATCACCAGGGGCATCCTTTCTGTATTGACCATGTCAATGTGTTATTTACACTGTTAACATCACCAGGGGCATCCTTTCTGTATTGACCATGTCAAGGTGTTATTTACACTGTTAACATCACCAGGGGCATCCTTTCTGTATTGACCATGTCAAGGTGTTATTTACACTGTTAACATCACCAGGGGCATCCTTTCTGTATTGACCATGTCAAGGTGTTATTTACACTGTTAACATCACCAGGGACATCCTTTCTGTATTGACCATGTCAAGGTGTTATTTACACTGTTAACATCACCAGGGGCATCCTTTCTGTATTGACCATGTCAAGGTGTTATTTACACTGTTAACATCACCAGGGGCATCCTTTCTGTATTGACCATGTCAAGGTGTTATTTACACTGTTAACATCACCAGGGGCATCCTTTCTGTATTGACCATGTCAAGGTGTTATTTACACTTTTAACATCACCAGGGGCATCCTTTCTGTATTGACCATGTCAAGGTGTTATTTACACTGTTAACATCACCAAATATTTTGCCCATACTGTGATGGGGCATCCTTAATGGTATGACTGAGATGGCAATAAAATCTCTTGACCATGTTGTCTTCTTTCGTAAAACCAGTTCTGCAGGGGAGGGGCAACACCAACCATGTGGCCAACCTGAATCAATATAGCAACACTCCTCTAATCAGATTATTATTGTCGTTCATCTTGGAGAGATGTCAGCTCCAATAATCACCTGATTGGAGAGATGCCACCATGTTGGTTCAGGTTGAGCCTCGTGGTTGCCTCTCCCCTGCAGAACTGGTTTGATGAGTACAGACTATTTAGCCAAGATATT
>JAQJVL010009985.1:0-14001 GCA_035578905.1 Stictocephala bisonia | reverse complement strand
GAAATATACGAAGTCTATGTCCCATATGTTGGTGCAAGTCTAGCTGGTTTTAGGTTATGTGTATTTCGACTTTAAGACAGCCAAAATGAGCCTAAACTCGTTGGTTATTTTACATTTCTTTTCTGATACAGTACTAAATACATGTAAGTGATATATTTATAATGTAATTCAAATCTATCGTAAGTTTTATTTACTAAAATACATTAAAAATGCTAATGTTCTGGATAACTCAACAACCCTCAAACTCGACAACCTCTTCGTCTACAAAGTGTAGAGTTAGTAAGGTTTTACTGTACTAACAATCACAAATTTAATGTTTGAAGAAAAAATTCACTTCTTATTGCTGTAAACTGTTTATATTATCTTTTAATTGTTCGTTTTATACGTCCACAAAGCAACACGCAATTTGTATATCTCATAGTTCATCACATTCTATAATGAAGAATATAGTATTTACATATATAGATACTATATTTACATATAGTCTACAACAAATATAGAGAATAATACTAAATAATTACAATATCTACAGAATCAAGATGATAAAATATAACTACTAATCAATAAAACATTGATAGTCACATAAATTAAATCCAAATATATATGGAAACCAAATATTAAATATCACTAATCAATAAAAAAAAGACTAATACAGACAGTCTTGTGGTGAGAAAAAACCTATAGCAGCGGTGACACAGAAAGTCGCATGGTGAGAACGAGACTACAGCTGGGAGACTAATGACTTCCGACCTCCACCAGAAGGTCATTGACGTCAGCGAAACGTCATCATGCTTTTTTCATCATAAATATAACCAAGTACCAAATACATGAAGTGGCAAACTATTTGCAAACCCATGACGAACGTAACATTAAAAAATGATGTGAGAGAAGTGTTATTTCACCACGGGACTGATGACGGGTTAAGAGTTTGATTTCCTGGGTTCAATTCCCCTGGAGTGGTGGACAGTAAAATTGCACCTTAAGTTCCTGGTGTTTAATGTAGCATAGTGAGGTTTTGGGAAACTATGACCAGAAGTGAATAATTTGTGACATCATACTTGCACATTAGTATATAAGTACTGTTTTGTCATTGGTAACTAGTTCAATTATTCAATGAATTCAATAACGTCTCTGGCTAGATTTTGAGAATCAAACTGCCAGAGCTTCTGATACCTAAGACACTCATTACAGAGAAAGTGGGAGAGAGGTCTACTAAATCGTGTTATAAAGAAATGAAAGCTGTAATTTATTTTATTTTGAATATTTGTAATACTGCTCACAAAAAATTACTAAGACCCAAAGCAATTACTTCAGAAACGTACTAAGGTTGCTTTAACACATTCACCACGATGTGCGCCACTGGTGGTACATGCTGCAAATATTTGACCAATCAGTGTATTTTTATCATAAATACGTCTTGTGACGGCCCTTAATCTAGTACCAACAGAGACACTGATTACTTGTCAAATGATTATATGATGTGTTGTGCACTAATTTATTGGCTATGTTTTCAACGTCACCAATTCCAATATTCAGTAATGTTTGTACAATATACATTTTGATATTATTGTTACAAAAGTTTGTTGAATAATAATAATAATAAAAATAATGTGTGCCTGAAAAAAAATGTTGAAATGTTTGTGAAGGAAATCCTAAAATGGGCCTTGACTGTTTTAACAAAATTTATTAAAATCTTGTTATATTATCAAACAAATTACTACTCAGTATGACAAACTTATATCTTATGGCTTACTTAATAATCAAGTATTTTGATTATGAGTGGTAAATGGTTGACAGTTGCTTATAACGAAATTGAAATGATGAATTAATCAGTGTTTTCGTCGCCATTGTGTTAGACAAATGTAGTATTGATACGATAATCTTGTTCCTTTAAAATGTTGAGTGGTTCCCTGCTCTACAGGATAAATACTAACAACAGGATAAATACGATAATTTCGTCCAGTAATCGGACTTACTTACGTATAACCCACCCACCCGTACACGTACGATGTTACTCGCCCACCCACCCATACATGTACGATGTTACTGACCCACCACCCATACACATACGATGTTACTGACCCACCCACCCATACACGTACGATGTTACTGACTCACCCACCCATACACGTACGATGTTACTGACTCACCCACCCATACATGTACAATGTTTCTTAAAACCAAGACGCGAATACTACCATGATCCGTAGATAGATTAAATAAATAAGGAAGGTTTCGTTGTCAACAAATGTAACGTTAAAGGAAATTGCCCATTCACAATGCTGCCTATGGACATTACATTAGATCTTTTACTATTAAATTCTATTATTTTAGTGTTTTACCGACGTTGTAGAGTTTTAAAATGGAATACTTATTACCAACTTAATGTCATCCCGTTACAACTACAACTGATAATACAACTTTTATAAGAAATAACCTGATGTTTCTACTTTTTTACAGGACTGAACAATTGTACAGGATTGTAACTACATTTTCATCATTTTGCGGTTTTTCTTGTAATAAACAAATTTTGTACTTTTTCATGGCTTTAACATTATTTTTACCACAACCTCCGTATTATCCAAGTTTTTACGTATCCAAGGTGGTCCTGGTCCCAATTACCATGGATAACTGAGAGTCTACTGTAATAATTCACCAAAACGTGTGCCACCAGTGGACATATATATTTTTTTTTTAACTTCACTCGCCAGTTGACATGGGCCTACAGGCCTGTGCGTCAACTTATTCTACAAGTGAAGTACCGACTGTTGGCTCAGTGGGGATTCGAACCTTGGACCTTGCCCTCCGCAGTCCGAAGCCTTAGCCACTGAGCCACCACGCCGGCAAGGCTTATACTGGTGTCTTATACTGGTCCATATTTAGTATAAGACACGTTTAAGATATATACATCACTCAAATAAAACCCAGCTGCAGTCTAGAACAAGTATTGTTGCCATTTAACATGTGGCTCATGCCGAGGTTTTAAAAAGTTCACCATGTACCACCGGTGGTGCACACCGTGGTGCATTTTTGTGAAGAAATATTTTATTACTAACAAGGCATTGTGGTGAATGTGTTAAAATTAAAAATAATAGATTTTTGTTCACGTTTTGATATCAGAAAGTTTAAATAACCCAGAAAAAATCCATTTACTGACTGGTGACAATATTATTACTTACTTTATCAATGAATTAAAATGCATAACTTATTTTATAGTCTGCAGATTCATTGCGAATCCAGTTATTAAATTAACTTTACAATTATGTAATTAAGGACTTAACAGTAAGAGTTAGCTTAGGGTTGGAAATATTTAGTAAAATTCTGTAATTTTGATAGTTGTGTAAAACAAAGTAGAGTTCTTTTACCTCATACTCAGGTTTGCCATGCTCCGCACCTCCCCAAGCAACGTAGCAGACACCGTGCGAGCTGACTACCTTGCCAGGGAGGACTCCTCCTTCATGCTGTGCCCGGCCCACGTACAAGTTCTCATTGTCAAAACCTCCAAGGACGGCGTTGGGCGGCACTGCTCCCTCTGAACCTGGCACCCATGCCACTTCTCCACTGGCACTTGGTACGTCGGGAGTATCTACAATGTTGCGCAGCGGCTCATCATCATAGTTCTCATCTATTGCAACAAGCAGAGTACATGCAGCATCAAGCTGAAGCACATTGAGCTCCCAATCCTTCTACAAGCACAGCCAACATAGAGTCTAACAGGATATTATAGCAAGTATTTCCTAACAAGTTAATACTGTATCCTAAACAGAGTTATTTATTATTTGTACATATTTGTCTAGTCCATGTTTAGGCTAATTAGAGCTGTAAAGCAAATAAGTTAATTGTCATTAAAGTGAATTTATAATTTGGTGCTTTCTAATTTATTAGAATTTTTGTAATATTCTCAATACCATTTTCTAACAATTTTACAAAATTTAAAGTATTCCTTGAGAAACAATTAAAGCTTAATATTGCACATCAAGAGGTCTATCTTATGTTGTTGTTTCAGAAAAGCCTTACCTTATGATCAAAATTTCAGTACGCTTGCTTTACTGTTGAATTTTGAAATAATTGTCAAGATTGGATATCGTAACTAAAGTAGTTTTAAATTCAACTATTTTTCACTAACTTATAATGATAAGAAAAATATTTAATTGACATTTAAGCCATTTTGACTTTACAGTTTTAAATGTCAAAAATTCTTAAACTAGTTAAATTAGAAATGATATTGATATTCTTTTATCAACAAGATGTACCAGAATTTTAATTAATGTAGTTTATTCAAAGAAATTTAAAAAATATAGTCAGATATCAGAATTTGATATCCCCTAATTATCTGAATTAAGTTCCTTCTCTTGTTTTACAAAGAAACATTGAAAAGAGCAATCTTTAACGACAGTAGTTTTGACACAGTAATTCAGCGACACTTAAAACTTTATAAAACTCAAGATGTACTTTACAAGATGGGTGCACGATTTGCAAACTTGAACATGAAATCAGTGTACAATAAGGACACATATACAACAATGACAATAACATGCTACTGACAATAATGAATTAGAAATAAAATTGTAAGTATAGCTACCAGAAAAATAGTAATTAAAATATAAGTTTAAACTGGATGATGTATGGTTTGAACCATAAGTTAAATACAAAAATGTTGAGATATTTTAAACAATTTCTCCTTTTAAACTGACAATATAAATGCTATTTTAAAACTTTTTAAAACTCATATATTATGCAAACCAAACCAATGAATGGCCCAGTTCAAGTGAGGAGTAACATCAGTTGTAGGCCATATGTACATTTTGTCTCTTTATTCAAATAAGTTTAATTATTATTTTTAAAATCAATGGCATTTCATAGCATTAAGTTTTACTCATAAAATCAGGCTTAAACATTTTTATAAATTTCGCTTACATGAAAAATTAGCAATGTTTTGACATTACAGCCTCTACTTTTTCAACAGAATTCAAATTGTACAATACATCAATATATTTGAAAATGTTTCTTTAAATTTCCAGTATTATTTGATAGTAAAGCAGTAGTATTAAAAAAACAAAAATACATAAATAACTATGACATTTAGAAAATATCCAGTCAAAGCTTAGTTGTTCTTTAATTTTAAATTAAAAAAAAAATAATATAAATCAAAAAAATTGTGGGCTGGATAAATAAAAGTCAACACTATGTTTTCCAAATGTTTATATGCATACAAGGCATGTAAAGCTATATCATAGTATTTTTTTATCTTCATTCATAGCTATTAAAGTTTATAATTTTAATTATAACTTCTTTAGTTACATTTTTCTTGTTTAATTTAAAACAATTTACGGATTACAAATAATATCATTAAGTATTTACCATACAGTATATGACTATAAGTAATAATTGTACATTACATAAAGCTGTAGCTTACTTCTTATATTTGCCATAGTTAGCTAAATAACAAGTCACTGCATTTATGTGTATACCTCTATGTATCAGATTTGGTAAAATAGTTATAGATTTATTTTTTTTTATTTTCCTTATTGTTATATTTAAACCAGAAGATTATTTAATTAACAAAGAAACATCAAAACGTGCTTTCAAGTAAAAGTTGTAAGAATCAAGTTATACATACATATAATTAAAATATAAAATAATAAAAAACCTAAAATTTGACTAAAAATTATAGTAAAAGTTAATAATTATCTTACAATTATAAATAAAGTTATGTTAGTAAACAATTCCAAATTAAAAACCTTAATTAGTATAGTAATCAACACATCAGGTACACACAAACCACATTCACCAATGTTATGATAAGCTATAGAATGAAATGAAAATAAAATAAAAGCATAACACTTGAAATCTGAGTCAAGAGGAATATTACTGTTTAGTAATGGACATAAAATAAAATACTGAAGAAGGTTAAGCGTGTTAAGATAAAAAATATTTGTTCACAGTAAACATCAAACACACACTTTAAAACTGTTAACGGGTTTAAAAAATAGTGTTAACCCTACTTCGGCCACCCAACTGATTTTTGGTGGGTTACTGCAGCCATTATGGGCCAATTATGCAAGCCCTCATTGAGCTCGATTTATTCACCAGTTTACATATTCAAAATGCAAAACTTTGTACTTCATTCAATGATTGCGTTCTGCTCCTGCTTTTTCACGCATATAGTACAATTAAGAAGTATTTACAAGGAAATAAATAAAACTAATTGTTAAAATCTAATGTTAACAGCTGTTAAAAAATGGCAAAGCATATGAATTTCACCATTTAAAAGTTATTGTTTCTATGGTAACTATTTATATTTATATCAATGGAAAAAGCGAACTTTGATCTACAACTTGGCCTTTGTCTGTTTTTTTTCTGTCCTTGATACTTCAGCCACAATGAATTTATTTCTGAAGGTCTAATCACGAGTTTCTATAAAGTCAATGGTTCACTAAAAAAAGCCCAATACTTTTTTTACATTTTTAATTATTTGTTGGTCAACCAGGCTACATAACACATGGTTGAAAATTCATCAGTTTCCACACTTTTTGGAAAACACATGTAATTATTTTGTCCTTTGTTAGCCAAGGTAAGATAAAGCACATCTACATCACTTCTTTGTTAGCTTCAGCCTGTCTCGACATTTACGCTGACATGTTCGCATCTCTCACTCATTTTAAGTTTTTGTGTTAGGAATAGTTTTTTTTTATCTTATTGTGTTATGTTTTTAATATTCAATTCAAATAAATTCAGACACATCATTATTAGTAATAGGCATGTTTCTGTTCTGAGTTTTTACAATGTTTTCAAGTTTTGATATGCACTTAGCATGGAGTTGCCAAATTGGTTGCTCCGTGACTAAGGCAGGACTGCCGAACCTAATGTCCAAAGGCCTGAATCTCCAACTGAGCTAGCAGTTGGTACTTAACTTGTCCACGGACATGTCAACTGGCAAGTGAAGTTTTTCTTTATTTTGTTTTTATTTTATCTTAAGATGCTGATCATCTAGATATGGGGGAATATGAGTGTTGAATGTTGAAGAAAATAAATGATATACAATATTGGCATGGGTTTGATAAATATTATATGTTAAGACTGTTTATGTGTGCTTGCAAATTCATGGCTAAACAGAGATTTTGGCGCTCCAAGAAGGGTTGATAAGATAAATAACTGTGGAATGTGTTGTAAGAAAATAATAATAAATGTTAATTTTATTAACATTTCATTATTATAACATGAGTTTATTAATACAATCTGAAATAGACAGATAAATAATAAAATATGCCATTTAAAAGCTTCACTCAAATATAAAAACGTATTTACACGTTAGGTTACTAAAACATTAACAATAACAAGTAATTAGCATTACCTAAACTGTCTGACTGTTATCTCTATATAAAGCACAATACACCTACTTAGTTCTCAACTGTACTCACAACCTGGATACTATTGTTCATAGTTAAATCAATAATTTTAAACTGTAATTACAAAAAAGTATACCCATAAGTTTTCATTATACAAAAATGGGATAATAGTAAACATTCACTTGAAAACAAAAAGTATATCACAAATATTAAGTAGATTCCTGAAGTTTAAACTATTAAAACCAGTGATTACAACTAATAATAGCCTGTTAAGTATAATAGCTTCAGCACCATTTTATACACTGCTTCTGTTTTAATATTAAATATGGAAGGCGCTAATGTATTACATGGCATACGTCAGTATAAAAACTGCATTCTCCTGGTTTTTTTTTAATTTTCATCATTTTGTAACTTTGTTTTGTCAGTCAATAATAAGCTACTGCGCTGTCTCTCATAAGTATCTATTTATTTTAACAGTTATTATTTATAAACGGTTACGAGACGACCAAAGAAAAGGAAAGTGCAAAATAAATACATTCACGTTGAACTTTCGAAAAGAATAGAAAGTGAACTAGGCCACCATGAAGAGTATACTGGAGTATAAGTCTGAAGAGTGCAAAAATTATGTACAACCGGATACAATGGGTGAAGTTGACGGAGAAGGGGTTCAAAATGGATTACGGCAAAAGTATGTTAGGGAGACCAAAAAGTCCAGCAAAGAAGATGATGACAATCATCATCGTGATGTGGATACTCTGCCACGGTGCCTTATATTTTAAGTTAGGAAGATTTAATTATTTATAGTGCCAATGAATCATATTAAGATCAATAACATAAATAATAGTGAATAAGTTAAATATGTCTTGTCCAATGATGTTTTATTTCACCTCATACTGAAGTTATGTGTAGGCTATACTCACTGCTATCATTTTTTTTTTAGTTGAAATTTACTATTTAGTATTGTGTTAAATATAAATTCTTTATAAACCGCCCATCCTAGTGGGAAATGCATCCTAGTGTATTGTATTCACTAGGATGTTAGTATTCACTTTTTTACTGTACATAACTCACAAGTAACTGAAACTCTTATTAATGAAAAACATTAATGAAGGTAGTTACTAACAAGCATAGAAAATCTGAAATTTATTATTTTCATTACTTTCTTATACATCGAATATTTAAATGAAAATATCACCCATCAACTATGAAATCATAAACAAATTGATGACTGCCAACATGAAAACTACTTATAGAATACTTTCCAATTTGTACACAGTGTCCTGATTTTTGCAGCTGTTAAAGCATTATGTAAAGGCATTTATATTACTACAAATTTGTATCCCAGATGTTAGGATGGATTCATTCTACTTGAAACTTATTTTTGGAAAATTAATATTCTGCTTCTGGAAAATAAATATTCCAAGTTGTGAGTTAACAACAATAATCTATCTGTACCCAGATATCAAATCCTACTATCCCACACATTTTTGGCGCCATGCTGTTAGACTCGCAAGTTCTAGCCTCACAACACGTCACCTAATCCGTCTACATCATTGATCACGGTGATACTCCATAGGCCTGTAGAGCCCCACGCAGTTCGCACGCCAAAATGACTCACGCCGAATGGTGCCAAGTCCTTCCACTCCATCAGCAACCGGCCTTCTGATGCCACTCGGACTACACCATTATTCCAGCTGACTCGGAAATGTTTGTGTTCACCTGATGATAGTAGGCCAGGTGTCTCTACTACCACCTTTCATAAAAGAAAATATTATTTTTATTGTTTTATTACTTTAACTTTCATTAATATTATCTGTAGTATGATCAGTATAGGCTAATCATTCTTTATGAATTTTGAATAAAATGT
Source organism: Stictocephala bisonia (assembly GCA_035578905.1). NCBI lineage: Eukaryota > Metazoa > Arthropoda > Insecta > Hemiptera > Membracidae > Stictocephala > Stictocephala bisonia. The sequence continues at coordinate 4,785 of JAQJVL010009985.1, read as the reverse complement.
TAAGACAAATCTCAAAAGGGTTAATAAAAAAAGTTACTTATTCTGTAAAAATGTAAAGGTTTATTATTACTTTCTTAATTAGTTGTTTACTATCAGCGCTGGAGACATTTTAACTGGTCTCCTGAGAGCACCATCCCCAACTGTGATTTATTGATTGATTAAAACTGACTGTCACATCTTGCAATTTGACAAAAGTGACTAAGGTAATTGTTACTGTCTTACATAAATTATTAATTTTTATAAGTATTTAAAATAATCCATATGCAATTCACTTTAATATTTTGGAACTCAGAGGCAGAGAGAACAATACAATTAATTGCAAAATTATGTATTTGCTAAACCCAGCATAATATTACAATAAAAAGTGTCAATAAAATAATAAGTAACTATGTCAGTAATTAATTGTTGCTGGAAGTTGAGAGCATGAATAATGAAGAGACATTTATAGTAAATAAAGTATCATGAAACTAGGGGACACCCATGTATGCTTTGTGTGCCAACCTCATCATTCAATGCGCTCGTGACACCTCAGCCTCAGCATGTAACTTTTTACTACAAATATAAGTAGGTAAACTGTATTAAGTTAAATCATATTATATACATTTACTGAAAGCAGCTAAAAAACTGTATTTGAGCTGCCATCTATTTATAGTATAAAAATATTAATAAATAAACTTTATTTCTCGTTGAACAAAACATAAACACTCAATGTTATTTCTTAGCATATTTCAAAAGTTTAATTTATTTTATTGCATTGCTGATGATTACAGATAAACAGACAGACATGCATTCGCTCTTTTTATATTTGAATACCAAACAAAACTTCCACTGAATCAATCAAAACTTACTCTCCCTACAAGATAATATTATAAACATCTCCGTGTTATTCTTATGGCCAAAAGTCATACTTTGAGGGTCATACGATCGGTGTCTTATGAATAAATAAATAAATACCTTGTCCTTCAGGGTAAAAATGTTGAACAATAAAGACCTTATTGCACAAATCCAAATAGGGGGACATTTCTTGACAGCTCAATTGTTAAAATTGATTAAGAAATAAGGGAAAAATTGCATTAGCAAAAACCGGGTAATGTATTATACTCATGTATTATATATAAGGAAGTGTTGATAAAAAATCATCGAATTAAACAGTTTTGATGAATAAATTTAAAACATCAGCTATCTCTTATCTATGCTTATGAAGTATGTCCTAACTGACTCATAATCAGTGTATCCGAAACTATAGAAGTTACGGGCTTAAAACTTGAAGGGAATCTTTGTTATAAGATTTTAAGCATGCACTAAATAAAGATTTCCAAAATTTTAATTTTCGAAAAATTAGGGTAGAAAATGCCTTCAACGTTCTCTCCCAAACAGAATAGCAGCAATATTTATATTAATCTTAATAAACTGTTAAATAAAACCAAATATATAAATAGACTACATAATTTTGTAACAGGTTGAGAATTTATGTCATCTATATTGTTATAAAGCAATAACATCTTAATTTTTTAATCTCAATCTGTTATTTTTTTAATAGGTTTACATTTTAAAAAGATTAGCTAATATTCTTCCAATGTATTTCAAAATGAAAATAAATTACATTCTTTATTCATTGTTCGGAAGGTTGAGGTACCCAAATTAATATTAATTGATTGGAGAAATGGTAATCCGAGGTAGGTGTTGTAAGAGACATTTGTAAGGATGCATGGGTTGGAGATTGAGGTTTTTAATAAGGCAGTGGTTCCCTACCTTTTAGTACTAGAGTACCACTTGAGGCTTTTCTGTGACTTAATGTACCACCAGTTATATCTATTAAAGATAACAACACAGAACTTTATTTACATACTCACAGTAACCTAGCCTACTTCTCAATGAGGTTGCCTTGGTTGTCAAAGCATTTATTGTACCGAGGAATCAGTTTTTCAATGCCGGTGTTATACTCTTCAGCCGCCAAAGATATGAGCCAGGATGTCATTTCTTCTTTCAGTTCTTCATTGTTTCCAAACTGCTTCCCACCCAAGAATGTTTTCAGTTTGGGGAACAGATGGTAATCTGAAGGCGCGAGGTCCAGACTTTAGGGAGGGTGTCCAAAAATTTCTCACTTTAGATCTTGAAGTTCTTGCTGAGTTCGTACCGATGCATGGGGTCGAGCATTGTCGTGGATCAAAAACACTTTTTTTGCAACATGCCACGTCTTTTGTTCTGTATTGCATGTCTGAGTCTTTGAAGGGTTTCGCAATAGGCTTCTGAATTTATCGTTTCTCCCCTTGGCTAAAACTCGACATGGATTAAACCTTTGCGGTCCCAAAAAAGAGTTGCCATCAATTTGGCGGGATTTTCAATGGGCGCCGCCATTTTGAAAGTTTACAGAGCAAAGATGCGTGACCGTACAGGAATGAAACTCGGCTCACACTGACAGGATAGCCAGAGGTAACTGGCGTGCACGCAGTCGCGGTGGTGGGGGATCGGCGGCGCATGTGATGCACAATCGTTCTTTACTTTCTGGACGACCCTCGTATGTACATTTTCGTTAATCATTAGGAGGAAAATAAATTATGTTTACATTGCACAGTTTTGTATATTATTGTTGCTTTATTTTAAACATAAAAAATTAACAGAGAACATCGTACAGTAGCTTGAACATTTTTTTCACTGGAACAGTGTTACCAGTTAAAAAACTAAATTTCCCTCCTTAAAAGAAAATATTTCCCTTAAATTTTTTGGTGGTCTGAAAAATATGCACGTATTCAGAAATGCTCTTGCATACCACTGGTTTGGAAATATTAAAATAAGGATTGAGTCCAAAGGCTGAGGTAGGCGTAAGCTCAACGAGTAGCATGGTTGGCACGTGAAGCATGCAGGAGACTCCTAAACAGGTATATATTTATAGTTGGGTATACTTCAGTTTATATTATTTCAATAATAGGATATTTGTCGTCTTATACTTGATAGCTTGACCCTATATTAATTTTATTTTAGGGTATTATTATAGACAACTTAAACTATAAAAAGAAAGTTTTAAAAGTTGATCACCTGATCAGGCTTTTCTCTGTTGTAACGTATAGCAGATTTACTATTCTCCCATCCACCAAGAAAGATCTCGTACATGGGTTTTGTTTCATGAGGTCCACTGGTGAGGGCGATATGCGCATTGTGGCTTGTTCGCACGTGAATGTCAAGTGAAAAGCGAGGCACAGGTCGGTACTTGTATTCCAGGGTGTCGTGCGTGTACACACTTTCACCTGATCGGTTACGTTGCATTTAGTTTTACTATTCAAATAATTTTAATTTATCTTGTTAGTTCACATGCGTACTACATTTTTTCTATCATACAATTTAAAATAATAAATGTAAATGTACATGTCTGAACTAAGCTGGTCTATCAAAATAATTATCAATACAAACAAAGACACTATTAATCTGAAGCCGTTTTTGTACAGAGTATTATTATTTAAATATTGTTTTATTGTAAACAAATACGAGCCATTTTATTTTTAATATCTAATTTTAGAATTAATACCAAGCATCTATTGAACATTTTTATTCTTCAGTGATAATTTCTGCCCTTGAGTACTCCATTTATTAAACTATAAGAAAAAAAAGAAATTATACTAGAGACATCCTTATTAAAATTGATCATATGGTTTCTTGAGATAATTAAGCAAAGAACGCATCTTCAAACCAATCAAACTTTGATTAAATATTTAAGTTTTAACTCCTATTTTAATAGATCATTTAACATACAGAAAACCAGCCTTACAACTGTGGAGCAAAGAGACAGATGATGATTTTTTTAAATTTTAAAACCACTTGCCAGTTCACATGAGCCTACAGGCCTGTGCGTGAACTTTATTCAATCAGTGAAACACTGACTGTTAGCTCAGTCGGGGATTTGAACCTTATAACTTGCCCTCCGCAGTCCGAAGCCTTAGCCCCTAAGTCACCACTTTCCATGAACATGTTCTTAATTAGTGCTCTTTAACATTTCCTGCAGAGATGATTAAACTTAGTTTGGCTATAGCCAAGAAGCCTGTAACTGGCTAAAGAAGTTGGATTTGTTTCTATGAGGTGAGATCTATTGATTTTACCAATTGTGACAATAGTACTTTGTAGTGTACTTAAATATTTTAAAACAATATCACATAATCACTCAGTGGAAGCCATGTCAGTCTCTCTCTACTCACCTGAGAAAGTGCCAGTGGTACTGAAAATTTGTGATTATGTGATTCTTTTGTGTACATGTTAGTACTACTCTGGTGTTAGTGAACTTGTCTTCAAAGGTAAGTTTTCTGATGTCCTATCTTTCCATATACTAATTCCTGGCCTAGTGCCCTTTAACCTAACCTAATATTTTAAAACAAAAATTCCACATTTTTTCTTCTATAAGTAGCCGCCATTAAATATATCAAACGATTCATACATATCTATACATAACTGCCAAATGATATATATATATATAAATCATTTGGCAGTTTTCTTCTTAAAAAGAACTTATTTGTCATTCTCCTTGCATATAAATGTCCTTAGCTTATATATGAACCCAAACTCTTTTCTATCATTCTGTTTATTAGATTCTTACCATGGACAAATATTGAAATATTAGAGTGGGTCAATTAATACATTGGCTGCAGATGATGCCTTACATCGTCACGGTGGTCGCTGCACGCAAGCTGATGATGCCTTGCGTAGTCATTAGACCATCTGAACTGTTATGTTTCAGCATGAGTCTAGCATTGCACGGGTGACTGTTGTTCGTTCGTAGCATGGTCCAAACATTGCATA
>JAQJVL010009984.1:0-13993 GCA_035578905.1 Stictocephala bisonia | reverse complement strand
AAATTTAGATTAACCTCAAACAAAATAAATATGAATGCATTTTATTGCTTTTAACAAGCATGAATTATTGACATAAGGTTGAATGTAGTTATTTGTAAAGTAGCTTCTGTTTTATTTTATAAAGAAGTTGTATTATTATTGCGTACATGATTATTAAAGTATCTGGCACGCTACAGTAAATATTGTGCACTGTCATCACGAGTAAACGCCGTATGTTAGGCTATAAATTGTTGTTAGATTGTTGTACTACCATTATATGGAAATGCACGTTCTAGTATTACTTATAAACAAAATTAGCTTGAGTAAAAAAAAAAGGGAAATCACTTAACTGAAAATTAAACAGCAGTTCTGTAAAATGAAACTCATATAAATCATACAATGCATCAATCGAAGTTAAGTTGAAAGAAGAAAGATTTGTATGAATGAAGTAGTAAAATTCATCCGCGACCAAGCAGTTCGGGTTTTCGCCACTTGGATCTCACGAATCACCGCACTTTTGGGCAATAAATTGCCATGCAGGCTTTTGCGCGGTCCTATATTGTGGCTCAACCTTTGAAGATATCGATCTAAAATCAAAACTAAATTGAAACAAGATACATTTCTGACTAAAAACGCTTTTTAAAATTTCGATAACTGCTCTAGTTTTATTTTGGCACTAGTTTAAATATTGGGTAACTTCAATAACTTATAAAATCGGAATTAAGGAGAATTCGAAAATTCAAAAAAGCGATTTGAGTCAAAAAAGTCTTTATCTTTAAATAGATACTTCATTTATAATTTTACGACACTAAATAAAGGCAGTATCTTGGACCGCGCAAAGCAGTTTTTACGCTTCTCAGCGCGGGGGTTTAGAGCCCTCTTAAGGAAATGGAACATTGGCTTTGTTGTTATGCTGGAATTGTGGAGTGCTCCAGGCTTGATTGGTTACTCTACAAAAGAGGATTTTTAATAAGAACTTTATATATCTCATGGGATGTTTTTTTATTAAGATATTGCTTGTTTTTCGTGCTTTACTTAAAAACTATCAATTTTTGAAACGGTTGTTGTCGTAAATGATTGATTTACAGTGTTTTTTTAACACAAAAATAGTTATTTGTTTAAGAAAATTAATCATTAGTAGTAAATAGTATATTTCATAACAAGAGTGGAAAATGGGATTTTGCATGTTCGAGGCCATGTGTTTGAAGTGCGAGACTTGTCGAGCACTTCAATTGGTCGAGAACATGCAAAATATTTTCACTTGAGTTTTGAACAATATTTTTCACAACATTACTGAATAAAAAATGTTGGAATGTTAACTTTTTATTTAATCCGGAACATTTTACAAAATCAGCTCTACTATTTTAAATGCACATTTACATTAATTGTACAGTTATGATTGTTGGAAATAGATATTCCTTTATTAGGAATTTTATTCAATACATTCAAGATATTGTTCTCTATTAAGTTGTTGATAGTGGAAAATTTTCAAACGTAAACAATGTTACTTTCGACTGTCAACAATAGACAGCTGTGGGAAATATGACGTTTCGCTGGTTATAAACACTTAACGAAAACAGCTGAACTCATGGTAGTGTTGTACAAAATGGATTTTTTAATAAAAAAATGAGTGTGGACTACGGTATGTCTTTGAGCAAACAATAATTTTGTATCTACTTGTTACGGGCTGGTCCACTAGGTTAAAAATAACAACGGATCCCACTTTGTGGCTACTAACTGTTACTTTGTGGCTACTAACTGTTACTTTGTGGCTACTAACTGTTACTTTGTGGCTACTAACTGTTACTTTGTGGCTACTAACTGTTACTTTGTGGCTACTAACTGTTACTTTGTGGCTACTAATTGTTACTTTTATTTACACTCACAAATTAACTAAGTTACACATTACGATATATTTACAGATTTATATTACCAGACAGACACTATTTAACACTTGAAAATAAAACACAATTATCTACTACAATTAAGAACACTTATAACTTTCAAGTTTGTGTTCACACAATATCTGTCAATATTCGTGAACTGTCTCTGTTTGACACTGTCACTTCCACTTCACGTCAAAGAGCAAGGATTTGCACTGCCACTGAGTAAGTCACCGGACGGCCAAAGGGTGTCTTTAAGGGCCGTCCTTAAATTACATAACGCTAAAATAGGGCTTTTCAGAACCTGTGTAATGGTAATACCTAATCTCCTTCAATAGTTACGTAACGCTGTCACCAACCCCCCCTCCAATTGTTCAATTGTTGTCATCTATTTTAATGGAGAATATTATTTATTATAGTTATTGTTTTAATTTTGTTTTATAATGCGGGGAGAATATATTACTGACTTTAAAATCTTTAAAAAAAATCTTGTATTTTTGGGAAAAAGGGTCAAATTTTGTGAATGAATTCAATCAAACTGTTGAGGTTTATTAGTTACGTAAAGCAGCGTAGAAACCCTCCCCCGTACCGGTGTATAACGCTGCCGACTACCCCCTCCCTCCTAAAGGTGTTAAGTAATTTAGGGACGGCTCTTCATGTAATATGCCACTTTGATCTGGAAGGTTCTGGAAATACTTTTCTTTCTGTTTTCAACCATTACTTTAGCAAGCGTCAATCTACGTGTGTAAACTCAACTGTGTCATTGATAAGAGCAATCTACATGTTTCATCATTGTAAGATTGTTCATGGGACTGTCCATTTTATACTTGTTTTTCTGTAATTCTTCATTATTAGTACATTTTATTAATAGCGAATACACAGCAATTTATTTTATGAGAAATGTAGAAATACCATGTAAAAATTAATTGTTAACAAGTAAAAGCTTTATACAGTTGTACTATAACTTTAATAACTTGTGCAGTTGTACTTCTCAAAGTAACAAAATAAAAATGGAAATTAAGTTTAATTTTCCAAGAACCTTTCCCTGTATCATCAGCCAAATCTTCAACTTGCTGATTGAGATTTTTAATTAGAAGGTTAATTAGTTTAATTTAAAAATTTGTGTAACTAACGCTTTTAACTTAGTTTGTTAACTTAGAGGTTTGTAATCTGGGTCACAGCAGTTCCAAACTTTACTGAAGACACTCCAACATGAAGAGTTAAGACAAATTGAATAAATATTTAATTTGAGAAATTTTAATGAAAATTAAATGGCATACAACTACAGTGAGGATGTTCATATTTACATCAGATTACAGAGCTACCCAGGCTTGTGGTACCGTACTTCAATTTGTTATAAATAGATTTTTAATTAGCATAATACGTGTTGGTACATATACAGTACAAGTAAACGTCACACAACACAAATTTATTACAATATAAGCACAAAATGCACAAATATATTACAATAAAAGTTCAAAATGCAGAAATATTATGGTGATCGATTTCGGTGAACCACGCTCACCTTCCTCAGACCAGAGGGATTCACAAAAGAATGGAATTTAATAACTATGTATCCATCTGGATATAACAAAAGAATGGAATGCAATTTGTTGTATCCATTTTAAAATTGGATGTGAGATCAATAATTGTTGAATAAGAAAACAAATAATTAGCAACACTTTGTAAAATAACACATCTCTAAGTATACTCTATCTATATATCAGTATCATTTTTTTACACTACGCTAAAAAAATAGCCAACCAAACTAAGTTATTTATTATAAGTTACTAAAATTTAGATTATCATCTTATTTTAATTTTAATTAAATTGATACTCTATCTATATATATCACTGAGGGCTCACTCTCATGGCAACTTCACTACCTTGGCTCCCAGTGCTGTGCAATATAGCTCCTCCAGAAATAAGATATCATTATTTCTATTACTATTAAAGAATTCAATAAGACCCTGAATGCTCTGCACCTCCCCATTACCCAGTATTTCCCACGTCAAAATGGTTGCTTAAAATCTCGAAACTAACCTCTACGTACTGTTTTCCAGTTGAGTGGATCAAATTTTTCACCCAATACTAGCTGGGCCATAACGTGGAACAGTTTTTACGGACGTAATAAGTTCCTTATTAGGTGTATAATAATAATAAGCTGTAAGCTAATACAATGCCATGGGGTTTTAATTCACGTTGTAGGCTATAGTTTATTTTGTCATTATATTCAATGGGTACATATTTGGGTTTAATACCTGCATACAAAGAGATGTTGTGAGGGCCAACCATAGCCAACAGAAATCAACTTTTGCTGAGCATCTAATTAAAAAACAATCATAATGCCCATAGCTTCAGTGAAAATCTGGAAATAATACATAAATGCAAAAAAAAGCCAATTCCTTAACACATTAGAGGAACTGGAAATATACAAATCATACAAATACCATCCAAATGACACCCTTAACGAAAAATTAAACTACGGTTTCCCATATATTATTCAATAGAATTATTGAGTTATCATCGAACAGGTCTTTAAACACAGGACAACAAAGAATCGGGGAGGGGTAGTGATAACTGATAACATGCAAACCAGTCAGTTCGGTATCGCAACGCCGGCCGGCAACAAGTTTTAATACGTGTCAGTGTGCTAAATGTAAAGTATAAGTGTATATGATGTGTATAAGTGTTAATGTGAATATATGTTACAAGTCCACAGTTTTATTATTACATTTAAATTACATGCAATTGACAAACTTCAAGTCAGAAGTGAGATTGTGAAACTGACATCTTGTATGATTTGATAATGACCCAATGAGGTCGAAACTATAGTAATCAGCAATTACTAAACATCACTAGAATCGTTGACGGTATCGGGTAAGTAACCCTAGTTAAATTAGTTACTAAAACGATTCTGGAGACAAAAAATATGAATGAAGATAAAGTATAGAAAATGGGAATGTATACTGCCTGAAGGGATACTTAACGTACTATACTTGCATTGAATAGACTCAACAAACATGTTTGAAATTAAAATGGAGAGAGGGTGACAGTGGAATTAAAAAATTACTGATTTCAGTAGCACTGCAAACAATGTTATAATAACTCATCAGTAATAAATTGGTTACAATAAAGCATTTTTTACTTTACTATAAATATAAAATATGAAATCCTTTGGATAATTTATGATTTAAATATTGAACTTAGTACAAATTTCATTTAAATTCATGCTTAAATATACAAATAGATCACATGCTTGCCTATATCTAGAGTAAAAAACGATGAACTAGCAACTATAAAGGACGATTGAGAAATAATACAGAGGAAAAGTAATAATGGTTGCTTTGTTATATAGTTACCATGTTTATCCTTTAGAATTCTGAGGAATGAGAGGAGGGACTGACAACAGTGCTGGCACTACCATCCGCACGATGATCTATAGAACTATCTACTTGACACCTCAAGTTTTGAGGAATGAGAGGAGGGACTGACAACAGTGCTGGCACTACCATCCGCACGATGATCTATAGAACTAACTACTTGACACCTCAAGTTTTGTAACTTGATACTCACTCAGCGCATTGAATGTGGCCTCTGTTTCTTTTTATTCTGTGGAAATAACTAGTTGAGAAATGTTATTGAGCTGCATTTATAAATTCTTATTTGTAAGAGTGCAAGGAATGTTGGAGTTGTCATATCACTACATTCATGGTGGTAAATATATAAGGACATAATACTGTAGTCGTGAAATAAATATTTTCACATCTCATAACTTAGATAACATAAGTTAGAATAGCACTTAATGAGAAAATGGAATGTTATTAAATTGAGCTAATTTGTACTTGAAAAACAGAATGTATGTGTGATACAGTTCAATAAATATGAAAGCATTTCAAACTTATTTGTTGACATTTTACCTCTGAGGAGTGAATGAAAACACTGACATTTGATATTTTTCAATATTATTTCTGATATTTATTAATGATTTATGTAACGGTCGATTTAAAGGAAAAGTAACATGCTTTGCAGATGACACTCCCTTCTGTTATGTCGCTGATACATGGGATGAGGTACAGCGATATATTAATGAAGATCATGAGGCATTACGTTGGTGGTTTGGATATAATAAAATGTTTTTAAGTCCAGAAAAAAATGCTTTTATTAATTTCAGCCTTAGAAGTCAAGTTATTTTCAATGAACCTGTAAAATATAAATGCATAGACTGTTTAACTAATATGAGGTATTGTGAAAAGGAGTGTGTAACTGTAATCTGTACAGATTCGGTTAAATATTTGGGGATACATCTAGATAGGGAGTTGAACTGGAAGTTATATATCAGTATATTAAGTAAGAAGATAAATTCTGTATTGAGACTGTTATTCCTTTTGAGGCCTCTTGCTCCAGTTTCTGTGTTGAGATCGGTTTATTTTTCCCTTGTTTACTCTAGGCTTGTGTATGGTATTTTGTGTTGGGGAGGTACATATTTGAGCAAACAGAACTATTATTTTGAAACAAAAACGAGTTGTAAGAACTATACTAAACAAACATGTGCTAGAACCTTCATGGCCACTTTTTAAAGAATTAAAAATATTGCCACTTCGGTATATTTACGTGTATAAGGTTTTGAGGGTATTTTACGAGAACAGTGGAAACATATATGTCGATGAAAATCATTATAAAAATAAGTTAAGGTCAAAAAGTAATCTATTGGTCCCAAAACTAAATGTTATATATTTTATGAAAACTATTGAATATCTGGGGCCGAAGATTTTTAATAATTTACCAATGCATATAAGGAGGGCAAATAATATAAATAAATTTAAAAAAATGGTTTGTGTTTGGTTATTTAAATTGAGAACATAGAACCACTTTTAAATTTTTAAATAACTTACAGAAATTAAGTAAAAGTAAGAGTTAAAGATCTTGTCTTAAAGGGTTAGTTGGGAGTCAAAATATATTTATGTACCAGCATGCGAGTGGGTGTATGTGTTTGTGCGTGTGTACTTGTATCCACAGAGGGATGTGTTATAATTCTATTGAATAATATATGGGATGTGTGAAAATATGTGTCAGCGTAAATATTATATCAATTTCATGTATTATTGTTTGTGAGAGTTGTTGTATACTTGTGTTAGTTGTACATAAGTGTAATTGTAAATATTCATTGTGTGTATGCGTGGTTCTTATGAAGGCCTGTAGTAAATGAGATGTTATGAGTGTATGTGTGTGTATGGTTCAATGTAAATATATGTAGTAATTGTGTGCATGTATGGTTGTTTATGGAGGTCTGTCGTAAATGTGATGTGTGTGGTATGTGTATGTGTGTGAGAGCATATACGCATGTATGGTTTAAGCGTAAATTTATATATTGTGTCTATGACGGTTGTTATTAAGTACTGGTATTAGTATGATTGAGGTATGTATGGTTCGCACGCTGCCATGGCCGCTGAAGTCGCTTGTTTGTTGCTGTCCGCAGTTTCCCGTAGCACTCTGTTGTGATGGGGCCTAACCCTACCACCCCGGGCGGGGACGACCCTCCCCTTCCACAGCTTATCAGACAGAGATTATCTCCTTATCGCAACTTACTTAAGATTGCTCATGTTAATGCTCAATCTCTACCTTGTCACATTGATGAATTTAGAGTAATTTTTGAAACTAGTTCTTTTGATATTATTTTAATTTGTGAAACATGGCTAAAACCTTATATTCATGACAAGGCTGTGGAATTACAAGGCTATAATCTGTTAAGAAATGATAGACTTCATAAGGGTGGGGGAGGTGTTGCAGCTTTTATTAGATCTCATATTTCTACTTCTGTTATTCACTGCTCTGACACTTCTCGCCCTAACCATCCTGAGAACATGTGTTAATACAATTCATGTTCTTCTCAGTGTATGTTCAGGGCACCTAATCTTGAATATCTGGCAGAATATGAACACGCACTGCTAGATATCATGGCTCGCTACAGTCATGTCATTGTTATGGGTGACTTCAATACTGACCTACTGGGACCTTCTACTTATGATCAAACTTTTTTAACTACTATGTTCCAATCACTTAACTTAACTATTCTACCACTGCTTGCCACTCACCACACTGCCACTGCCGATACATGGCTTGACGTCATGGCTGTTAGTGACCCAGATTTTGTTCCATACTATGACCAGGTCCCGGCCCCTGGACTGTCCAAACATGATCTCCTCTTCTGTGTTTATAAATTACATCTTCCAAAGGCTAAACTACGTTTCATTCAATATAGTGATATGAAGAGAATTAATAAGGAGACACTTCTGGCAGATGCGTTTTCTCGACCTCGGCATGAAATCCTTCAGCTTACCAAAGACAATGATATGGCTAATTTTTTAAATGTTCATTTAAATACTCTTCTTTAGGAACATGCCCCTCTTGTTACCAAGAGAATAACTAAAAGACCTGCTCCATGGATCAATGATTGTATTCGTAGATTGCAAAAACTACGTGATGCATCATTCCGCAAGGCCAAGCGAAGTAAATCTGCTGTAGATTGGGCAGCCTATAAAAAACTTCGTAATCAAACACAACAACAGATTCGTAACTCAAAGATTTGTTACTATTACCAAACATTATCAAATAATTCTAAATCTACCAAATTCCTTTGGTCTAAGGTCAAAGAGCTTGGCCTTGGTAAATCAGATACTTCAGCTCCAATTACTACAAATCTTAATGAAGTTAATGACTATTTTATAAACATTTCTGTTGATACGTCAGGGGCTCGGGACTTTGTCAATCATCTCTCTTCAATCCCACTAACTAGGTACCCCTAGTCCATAATAAGCCAAAGTCAAGTCTAGACCTGCCCACCAGTTCAACTTCTTTCCAGTAACTGAAGGAGAGGTTTTGAGGGCTATTATGAGAACTACTAGTAATGCTGTTGGATCAGATAATATTTCAATTAGATTTCTAAAGGATACTTTACTTGCAACACTTCCTACAATTACTGCTATTTTTAATTTATCTTTATCATCTAGTACATTTCCTACTATATGGAAATCAGCTGTCATTCGACCTTTACAGAAAAAAGCTAATCCCCTATCTCCTTCAGATTTTCGGCCCATAAGTATACTTCCTGCTCTGTCTAAATGTCTTGAAAGAATAGTTCATCAGCAATTTCATAATTACTTGGAGAATAGTAAATTGATTTCCAATTAACAGTCTGGTTTTCGCTGTAATTATAGTACTACTACTGCTCTTTTAAAAATTACTGAAGATATCCGTCAAGCCATGGACAGGAAACAGCTTACAATTTTAACACTTTTTGACTTTTCGAAGGCTTTTGATTGTGTTTATCATCCTCTTCTTTTAATCAAGTTGAAAAACTATGGTTTTTCTGATAGTTGTGTTTCCTGGGTTCAGTCCTATCTCTCTGGCCGTCGGCAGTGTGTGAGGACTAAAGATGGAGAGTCAGCCTGGAGGCCTGTGGTGCGTGGTGTTCCCCAGGGGTCTGTCTTGGGACCTCTTCTTTTTACTCTCTACATTAATGATATAACTTCTGTTATACAACACTCTAACTATCACTTATACGCTGACGACTTACAGATATACCAACATTTCTCTATAACGGAATCCGACATTACTGTATCAAACATGAACCGAGATGCTGGAGCAATCACTTCTTGGGCAAAACGACATGGACTCAAACTTAACGATGATAAGACTCAAACAATTTTAGTTGGACATCCTAGACTATTAACTTCTGTTGACAATGACACTTTTCCGAAAATAAGTGTTAACAACTTGACATTAAACTATTGTGACAAAGTTAAGAATCTTGGTCTTACTATGAACAGGACATTAAGTTGGACTGACCAAGTTACTGTGACATGTGGCAGAGTGTTTGGTGGTATCCACAGTTTGAAGCGGTATGCTTCCTGTTTCCCGTTCAATGTGAAAGTGATGTTGGTTAAAACTCTTATTTTGCCGCACATTAACTACTGTGACACCGTTATTAATGATATGACTGTTAAGCTCTCGGACAAACTTCAAATGGCACAAAATTACTGCATTAAATTTATTTTTAACTTACGTCATGAGGATCATGCTACACAATTTTTTCGCCAAATATCTGTTTTGAAGTTGAAACAGCTTCGAGATTATCACGTACTTACTCTTCTTCATAAAGTTTTAAATTACAGAACTCAAAGCTATCTGTCCGAGCGTTTCAAGTTCATTTCTGAAATAAGCATTAGAAATACTCGTCAGGGAGTCCTTTTACTATCAGTCCCAATTCACCGCACTGCCCTGTACAATTGATCTTTCACTGTATCCGGGTGCTGATTATGGAATATGCTTCCTGACAATATCAAAATTATAGGCGAGGGCCCTCGCTTCGGGGCGGAGCTAAAGAACCTATTTTTGCGGGACCTGTAGACGGAGCGGGCGGGTGCGTTTGGTGGTCATGGTTTGCGGGTGGTATGTATGAGTGATGGATGATTGTGTTTTTGAAGATTTATATTATTTTGTGTAGAATTCATTTGTTAGTTATATAGTTATTTTTTATGTTTGATATGTCGAGTTTTGTTTTTTATTATTGTTGATTACGGAATTGTTGCAATTGGTTTATATTGTATTAATAGTAATGTTTTGTGTTATTTTTATGCTTAGTTTTGTTATTTGTGATAAGGTTAGGTGGTAGAGAGGACTGTCCAGTCCTAACCTCGCCTTAAAAATAAAGTCGTTTTTCATTTCATTTCATTATAAATATAAGTACAAGAGGATAGTTCATTGTATGCTAGTTATATTTACATAATGGAGTTTAAAAAAATTGTTATTTTATTTGGGAAGTGGAGACTATTGTAAAATTTTATATACATTTTGTTCATTTTCTTATATCTGTGATTTTGTATGTATTTATCAGTGCACAACATTTTTTCATTTAAATGTGTTTGCTATGTAAAATTTTACTTGAAGAGCCAACAAACAAACTTTATTTATAAAAGAGAAGAATTATATAAGTAGCAGACTGCCATAGTACCTCTTTTTACTAAAAGTAAATTTGTGCCTCTAATCAGGCATTGCCTGAGAGGACCTATTCATTTCTATCCACATAATCAAGGATTTAAACTATTAAAGTAACAATAAAAATACATTGCATAGATTCTCAAGGTCAGTATCACAGAAGTCATGTATGGTATTCTTTATTATAAACAGGTGTTTGGAGTATGTGTTTTTTAGTTTAATTGTAAAATATGTTAAGTTATTTATTATTTATTATATACTTCTGTAAATATTGTATCACTTTTGTATTGATGTGTTTTGTATGTATGCTGTGGATGAAATAAATAAATTATAATTATATATTTGCTGTTGTGTTTTAAACAGAGCCAAAAAGATGTTTTTTTTTTTTTTTAACTGACACATAAGACATCAGTTAAAATAATCTTAACTATTCCCTTTTTGACTATACGTTCCCTAACAATCAAGATTATACCTTTATTTTAACATGACTGAATAGCAAAAGGAACTTTTAAATCAGTAAGACAAAGATAGACAATAGCATTGACGTAATGTCACAATAAAATGCATCAACTGATCAAATATTCAAACATGTGATTGGCAATATTCGCGTGATAAATAATTCATGCATAATCAGATATTCATGAGATAATTTATTTCACAGGAGTCGCGTATCAAATACATTATTTTTATATAAAATATAAAAGTTAATAACTAAAAAACGTATCTATGATAGCTCTTATTGAATTTTAATTTTCCCGTTCAATTTACTATTATAATTCATTCTCCCTAACATAATTACTTTGATATCAGAATGTCTACAATAGGCACATTACAAAATTAATGTGCTTTATTTAAACAAATTTTTAATAGATATTAATTTTGTATCCCCAAAAAATAGTTTAATTTATAAATTTCAAAAGTAATAAAAGAACAATGACTGGTAGGGATGTATACCTAGTGCACATGAAGTGATAAGGTGGAATTCTAAGGGTAATATGCAGTTGTCAGTCACTATGTGTTGGTTGCTTGGCTCTGGTTATTAAGGGTTATTATGGGAAATCCAAACCCTATTTATGGATCGGTGTAGGTTGGTAGGAGGGTTGCCAAGGGATTGCTGAGACAACTATGAGGTTTTGTTTGTATGAATGAAGTTGATGTGAAGTTAACAAGCAATGTTTGTTCTAGGTTGTTGGTATGAAGTTGATGTGAAGTTGTCAAGCAATGTTTGTTCTAGGTTGTTGGTATAAAGTTGATGTGAAGTTGTCAAGCAATGTTTGTTCTTGGTTATTGGTATGAAGTTTGCTAAGAATAGTTACAACAGTAGAGATGCTTGAAAGATCATTTTGCAATACTTAATGATATGATTAGTGAAGCATTGTTTGTGTTAAAGAGAGTGTTGTCAAGCAGAGTTAATGTGTGGTAGTAGGTGAATTGGAATGTGAAACGTGAGGCAGTAGATTCATGAAAAACATTAGCGAAGTGTTGTTTGTGTTAAAGGCTGTTCACCGAGAATAGTCTAAAATATTCACTCACTGGAAGGTGCATGTTAATTGTATGAATACAGTAAATAGATCTGTTCGCAAACATTGTTTCATTATGTTGAATGAAATAGTATTTTTTTTACTACAGTTAGTATGATGGGTGACTTACGATGCTCATAAAAAAATTAGCAGTTGTTGTTTGAAAGTTATTTGTTAGCATTTTATTGTTCATTTTGTTAAATTTGTTGGATATTTCCAACACTTCAAATGTTTTTAAAACTAACAAAACATTTTGTGAAGATGGAACTCCCATCATCTTCAGGTGGTACTACTATCTTACTCTACAAATAAAACTATTTGTTGTTGTTGTATACTACTTAACTAACTTATTTCAACGTAGAAAACTCGTAAACATTAAATGTTTATAGATTATGAGAAACTTCTCAGAAAATCATGTCTTCTTATGAACTATTTCAGGTACACTTAATTATTTGCAACTCGTTATTTTAAAACATTTAAATAATGGTCTAGTTTCAGACAACATTGACCTCAAGGAGTAATTATAGAGGTGTTGCTATACTTCGGTTATCTTTGATGTCCTATAATGCAATTTTTCATAACATACATGTTATATGTTAATGTTTACTCTTTACTGTTAATGTTAATGCTAAGTAAAACTTTACTCTTAAAAAGTTTTTTCATATTTCTTTAAAATCCACAGATTTTATACATTATCAATTATTGTTGATGGAACTTAATTTGTTCAGAGGAAGATAGCTTGTGAGGATAGAGATAGTCATTCTTTTACAATGGTTATGGGCATTGTAATTCAATAAATATAAAGATACAATTTGCCTTGTTTGAATCCAATACAAAACAAAACAAAATGACTTTGTTTTTCCACTACCAACTGTAGTGTTGTCAAATGTGTGTGTATTATAAATAAGGCATGATATTATAAAAGTCACATTTATATTTTTGTTGTACCTTACTTCTTTATGCTCACAATTGTATATCTTTTACATGAAACAGTACTGCCTTATACCCTATAGAGGTCTTCCTTTATCTTAAAGAGTTATTCTTTGAATGATATGTTTTTAGGAATTTGGCTATGATGATTGGCAAGTCAGCAATACAAGGGACAGGCAACTTAAAAATTCATTCCTTTTGTCACCCACAAAGAATACAACCCAAGATAAAGAACTAGTGATCATATTATTGGTTGGAGAATAGTTATTTACTTATTTATTGTTACAGACACTAATCACCAAGATATGGGTGAATATGGATATCAAATGAGTGTGATGAATGTAGATGAGAGAATATAGTCCTTGTTACAAACTAAAGCCGACTAATGCTTAAAAAGTGTCGTTAATTAAATAAATGTTGAATAACAAAAGTCTGTACTAACTGTTTAATGTTAAATTACATAAAAAAATATATGTTTATAAAAAAAAATACTAACCAGTATAAAAACACAGTATAAAAGACTAGTTAGCAGTCTTAAAAAAATTGAAGCAATATTACTTAAACAGTTTCTGGAGTTTCCACTTAGTTGCAGAAAGTAATCACTGCAAATGATATCATTCCCATATTATTGTTACTGATGTTTTGTACAAATCATATTACCTGGAAAGGTGTTTTTGAAAAATG
>JAQJVL010009983.1:0-14006 GCA_035578905.1 Stictocephala bisonia | reverse complement strand
TTAGAGCTAAAACTCATTATATTTACTGCAGTTTGTGTTCTTGATGTCTGAACAGCTAAACTAATAACTGATTACATTACAGATGCCCCCAAGGTATGTCACAACTAAACTAATAACTGATTACATTACAGATGCCCCCAAGGTATGTCACAACTAAACTAATAACTGATTACATTACAGATGCCCCCAAGGTATGTCACAACTAAACCAATAACTGATTACATTACAGATGCCCCCAAGGTATGTCACAACTAAACCAATAACTGATTACAATACAGATGCCCCCAAGGTATGTCACAACTAAACCAATAACTGATTACATTACAGATGCCCCCAAGGTATGTCACAACTAAACCAATAACTGATTACATTACAGATGCCCCCAAGGTATGTCACAACTAAACCAATAACTGATTACATTACAGATGCCCCCAAGGTATGCCACAACTAAACCAATAACTGATTACATTACAGATGCCCCTAAGGTATGTCACAACTAAACCAAGTTATTTCCGGAAGCCGAACTTGGGGGGTTGTGGTCAACCCAGTTTACAATGCTAATCTAAAACTAATTACAGGGAACCAAAGTGACTTAACCAGTCAGTAGACAGTATTCAGTGTTACATCCTCTTTAGTGGATTAGAAAATACCCAACGTTATTTTGATTGTTTTGGTACTTTAGTTGTTTTGTTGTCGTATGTAAAGAACTTCACGTGATAATACTTAATTCCTTGACACTTAAGATAGGGAATATAAGTTGTAATTTTAAAAATGCTAAATAATATATAATATATGTTATGATAATATTTATTAATATATTTTGTGCTTGACATCTATATATACCCTCCATATGATCACACCTTAAACTATATGTCTGCTATGGGACACCCCTGCATGCTTTAAGTGCCATGCAGGACGTCCCATGTATATTTATATTTAATTTAGTTAAAATGTTTATGTAATTTAAAATATATATAAAAGAGTTATGTAAACTCAGGTATTATAAACTCTTTCCCCAAAAATTAATTGTATTACTTACACTTAACTCCTATTTGTCTCAGTGCATTTTTCTTGAAATGTAATGAAAGCAGTTTATCATCACATATTTACACGATCAGTCCTTGATTCTTCCCCCTTTTTATTCGGAATATATTTTAAATAGTTAATGAAGGTTATTATTGGATACAATAACATTTTATTTACGAAATCTAATAAGAAAAAATTATATTTATTTTACCTATAATAAAATCTTTTCAGTGATTAGACAAATTTATTTATCAAACCATTTTTTATGTAGGGTTGATTAGTATATAATTATCACTCATGATTAATAAATATTCATTTGAATTAGGTGGTTTTGTAATATTCCAGTTCTGTCATGTTTAAAATTCAAAAGTAATAAACAACCCACATGTCGTACCAACCAAGCAAAACATGCATTATACAAAAGTAACGCGCATTAGAAAGTAATATCTATATTATCATTCTAATTGATTAAATTTATACCGTCTTACTCATCAATAACCTAATGACATAATAGTATCTAAGCTTAATTTGGCAGTACTAATGAAATCTTGAACTGCTTATAGTTCATTCATAGTTACCTAATTAGTATTACATTATTTTAGTTATTGTCACACAATACAATTACTTCGATATGAGAATATTGTTCTGTGTGTCGTTTACTTGTTTAGTTATTTTATCATTAATGATTGGAAACTATTTAAATAAGTAATTTACAATAGTGGTATTCATTTAGTAGTCTTAGCTTTATAAGGTATTTTTTTCCAAATCTGTCTTGGAAGTACGTTAGAATGTACTTTATAGATTCATGTGACTAAGAGGCCGTTACGTTTCCTGATAGACAAGGTTGGTAGCCGTTTAGTCATTTGTGTTTATCGTGCTTCAGGAGAGAAGAGAGCTGTAACATGATGTTATTGTTATGTGGGGAGATCCATACGAGGTTATTTGGGTGACTATAAAATGTTATATTTATGGTGGTTTTAGAAGTAGTCTTATATTATTAGATATGTGGGATTTTCTTAACTATAATGATTAATAATAAATTCCTTTTCTTCTAAAAAGAGACCTAGTTATTTTTAACTTTGTTATCGGCTGTGGAGGGATGGTATAATCCTTTTTGTGATATAACACATATAGGAGGGAAGGCCATTAACGGGAGTGCTTAGGGTGTTTAGAGGGCTGTAAGTGGTTTGTCTTGGCTGAGGGAGGTGGCAGTTGGTCATCCGTTTTTTTAGGCTGTTAAGGGATATCTGTTTTAATGTTTTAAAGTACATATAAGGTTTAAATTACTTATACTGAAGTATATAGGTAGTCAGTATCATATTATTTTTGTCAGTATTAAATGTTAAAATTTACTGAAAAAGTTTGGTATAAAAATATGTGTCTATCACAAGAAGATCTTTATGCTGGAACATCCTCAGATTTTTTTTAATTTTGTTATATAGTTTTCTTAACATTTTTAAACATGTTTAATCGTTTTAGCTTTAAAGTGAAAAACATTTATTATGTAAAACAACGGAGATTTAAAAATCATGCATGTTGTTTTTCTTTTAAATACGTTATTAGAGCTCTCTTAATTAATTGTTGTAAATTATCTGTTGAAACGATTATTTAAGGGCTATACCACATTGGTATTTATCCCAGTGGAAATTTTAGTATTCACCAGAACAGTATTTGTTTTTCGTACATACAATAAGTGAAAAGTATAAGTTCATGTAAATTTACCACTATACCATTTAAAGTATAGTGGTATTAAATTGAATAATACCACTATACTTTTTTATTGCCAATTATTTAATATATTTTTATGAGTAATAATAAATATATCAGTATGAGAACTTAATTTTTAGATGAAACATTCAAAATCACTACACACACACAGAGATTTTTTAAAGAAATAAAAATTCAGATAGATACAGTATCTGAACCTTATATCACGAATTATACTTTATTGTACCTATACACTTGTCGGAAACATTTATGAATCTTAATAATAACTAGTTTAAAATAAATATGTGTTGATTAAAATTTATTTCATTCTGTAATTTTTTACTTTTTTCACGCTAAACCCTTTTTCCAGACTAAGTATTTTCTTTTCACAACTAAGTTTTTCATGTATCTTCCCTACCTGAGTTGGTGCACTGGCTTCCAGCCTTTGATAGGCCCAGTTTTTTGTGAGGGTGGGTCTAAAATGATCCCTCAATTCAATGTAATGTAATACAATGAATATATAGGGTAAACAAAACTATCTTCATTTTATTAAGCAATTTTGTAAATTATGAAAACAATCGACGAAGTAAATTTAGAAACCTTCTAAAATAGTCCCAAGAAGTATCAAATTAACTATTAAGACTAGAAATTTTTAATAATTGAAGACATTATGCATTTGGACATTACTAAATTACGGTTGATTTGATTATGTCAGTAACTAATAAATTGTGTATAAAAATACGTAAACTAATACAAACCATAAAGTAAAGTTTTTTATTACTTTTGTAGGGATTTAAAAATAAATAAACATAAAATACAATACAAGATGTACTTTGGTAAAATAAATATAATCAATACAAAATAAAATGACTAATATGAAATTTAGTTTTGCGTTAAAACAAAAATAAGGTTTAAGTGTAGTTAACTATAGAAAGTTGCATCACTATAAAAAATAAGGCAGTCTTAATGACATAACTATAAAACATAAGGTAGTCTTAATGACATCACTATAAAACATAAGGTAGCCTTAATGACATCACTATAAAACATAAGGTAGTCTTAATGACATTACTATAAAACATAAGGTAGTCTTAATGACATCACTATAAAACATAAGGTAGTCTTAATGACATCACTATAAAACATAAGGTAGTCTTAATCACATTGAATATACAAACTTTCCAATACGCACTCTCATTAACCAATGTGTATTTAGATCAATTCATTCGTTTATCGTGTTATAGCATTTTAAAGTTATTTCTGCTAGGTTTGAATGCAAGATTCATCAGGGTATTTGACTGCCAATAATTATTTATTGGCTTCCTATGATCATTTATAGCACTATCCAATCACATAGTTGGCTAGTCTCTCCTTTGTTATTATAGAGGTTCACACCGTTTAGCATATACATTTTAAACAAGTGAGCGACACACAACACAAATTTATCATAATATAATTACAAAATACACAAATACGATAGTGATCGATTTCGGTGAACCATGTCTACTTTCCTCAGACCAGAGGGATTCACAAAAGAATAACATTGGTGTTCAACTAGTTACTTATATACTAGGAATGGTCACGGTCGGTAAACTCATGACGGTTGGATAGACTCGTCAGAATGATGAGTGTTGAAATTTTATTTGTCAATCAATATTGATTATTGCATTATATCTTGTTAGAAAAACATTGAAAAAGTACACTATCAGAATCAAAATTAACCTGTTCATTCATATATTTGTTCGGATCCTTGCTTTTCCTTTTTCCTACACCTAATATGTAGTCAAGAAACTACTATATAAATGTTATCTTCACAACAATATATAAGACGAACATTATATCATTCGTTTATGTTAGCTTAATCTTATATACTATGTTATAAATGGAAAAACACATTTGTTTCCTTTAATTTTGATTGCGAATAGTTGGCTTATTTGCTTCTGAATATTATATGACGTGATTGTATATCTATAATTTATGTTGTAGATTTTATATGGTTAACATTTAAGGATTTTTAAAATAGTTTTGAGTTCATAAACTAACAAGTCATAACCTAGTGTTCAAGAGAATAAAACCTCTCCTTTTCTCAGATTATAAATTTAAAAAACTCACATCAAATAAGATGGCGTGGAATAATTTATTGTTCATTTTTAAGATGCCTCTGCGTGAGATGGACTAATATGAGGGGTGAATGAGTGTAGATGAATTATTGTAGACAATGTTAATAATTAAGTTTAACAGTTCCTTAGAAATAAATATTTATTAACAACTCAATAGCCAGATCAACTAAGAGACCTAAAGTTTAACAGGACACCTGGACCACATGGTATTGGTTGACTTTCAGCTAACTGATAAGCCTGATACTCATTCGCCTCCCTACACAACATTCGGGCAGTGATTACTACTCAACAAGAACACACCATACTTCTTTAGTAGTGCCCAACTTTTTGGCGTGTTTTGACGTACCTAGGCAAAGCGAACGTAGATGCGACCGAGCAGTGCAAGACGTTGTAACGTGACCAGGTGTCCGGCATGGGCGGGGGGGTTTATGTTTTAGTTGCTCAGGACAACACCTGTTTTGCTACATTTAACTAAGATAAGATAAGGATGAAATGTTTTCTTTTTAATTTTAAATTGTTTTAATTGTTATATTTTGTAAGTATATATAACGTTTAAGGTGCACTAAAGACATGTAAATAACTAAAAAAATTACATAAAAATGACTGGTAATATAAAAAATGTACACAATGAAAATTAACATTAATATGTAATAAATACAAATTAGGACATATAAAATCACACGTTGACGGGTTAGGAGGACTGAAAATAGAAAATATCATTTACAATCTCATAATAAGTTATAATTTTAATAAAGAAGACTATGTTACTGAAATACAGTATATACTTAACATAAAACATAGAACAGAAATGACTCTGTAGTTTCTCTTTATCGGTCCATATTATCGCCAAATTATAGAAATGATTTTAATCCAAATGGGAAATTATTTGTGAATCAACTCTCATACTCCATAATAAGATTCCAGCACCTTAATACATACTATAATGATTGAGCAATATTTATTTTATGGTAATGGATAATACTCAAACAAAAAACACTATTAAACATTTTATTATTTTAAGTAAATAAATTATTTACTTGAAGTTTAAAACAAGTGATATATTTAGCAAACCTAATTCCAAATACATTTAAACGTAAATATGCAGCACGAATTTTTACAAACGTTGAATCTACCACCGCAGAATAGATTAACTGAGAATCCAATATACCTCCAACAATGCGATTGACAGGTAGACCGATATTGGCGGAGCTGCGTGTGTCAGATTGGCAAAATCTAATCAGGTGAACAAAGAAACATGCATGCTTAAAATATTTCAGTAAAATTTATGAAAATGTGCAGCAATTTATAATGTGTGAATATATTTCGTTTGTTTACTGCTTTTAGTAAATTTTAATAAAGGTTATTAAAATGTTAAGATTAATTAAATAATAATAATAATAATGTTAAGATATATGATTAAACTTCTAAAAAATTATAACCTTTAAAAGGTAATTTATTTCAATCGTGTTCTTTTATTTTTTACTTACACACTAATTTTATTTTTATTTCAAATAATAACAATTGTACAGGAACAATGAGTTGGGGTGGCCGTTTCCCAAAGTACCAAGCCACCGCTAGAAACTTCGTCCAAAGCATTATACTAGACATACAATCCTACCCTGTCAGCGTGCTAAAACGTGCTTTCCTATTTCAGCTGTACCGTTACTGTTTATTTTTATAATGTTTTATAGTCAAAACTATATGATTATTATAGGTCCAATCAAGCAGACCTCTACAAACAGCTTAACATGAATAGTTTTCCAATTTAAAATAATAAATATAATACTTTAATTATTTAACTGAAATAAAAAAAAAAAACTCATTTGTTTACGAATTCAACGTATTATAAAGTATAATGAAACACCTCTATACCTATTAAATAACACATCGAGTGTTGTGATGAGATCGTTCGTATCAATTTAATCCATTAGATGAAAAACCACATTTTTGGCGTTTTTCGTGAAGCGAAACGAATTACAAGAGTGTTAAGGGTATTATTAGATAGGATTCATTGTCTAAAATATAAGGATTCACAGTTATACTCTCAATACGCGTCTAAATGGTGTCACTGCATATATAATCAATGAATGAGATGCAGTTATTTGAAAGTTATTTGTTACCATTGGATTGTTCATGATAGGTAGATAATATTTGGAGATTTCTAATGCTTCAATTGTTTGCCTTTGTCTTGCCCCCTGGATACTAGTTTGGAGGCACGTCCTAGAACACTCACAACAATATATTTAGGACAAAAAACATGGTCATTTTACACACCAGCACACATCAGCCCCTCTTCCCTGACGACTGCACTCCTAGATCCACTTGGAGGGAGTTTTTTACCTTGTCTCCCGGACCACTGGCATGGAGGCTCGTCATTAGAAAAATCGAACAAAAACATAATTTCAAACACAACAGAATCGTTTAAAACACAGGGAATATTTCAAACAAATACAACACCCCCTCCGATCACCTTTCACAGTCCACATAGACATCGCTTAGAGGAGGCTACTTCCATCACTCATCATGGATTGACTTGCTGCAAGGATTCAGTTCGTCTTTGACGGTCGTTGTGAGTTGGTCTCGTGTAGTGTTGCGAGGACCCCTTCCACCCCGCCTCAGTGTAATTGGAAGCTGGTTGGATAAGTTGAATATTTTGTCTATTTAATAACCTTCTCTGTTTTTTTGTAGAATTTTTCATATTTTACATTTATTTTGAGTATCAGTGAATATTTTGTATATTTGATAACTTGCTCTGTGTTTTGTTGATCAATTTCAAATTTTCTTTTGTATTTCAAATTATGATTCTATTCCATTCTACTCTATTCTGTTTTATATTTTGTACAACTATGTTATGTGTGATAGTTGTTTAAAAACAATTTACTTTCATAACAGTAGTCCGTAGTATTAAGCTTGTAGAGTTAAGTATTTTCTTGAATTAGTGTGGATTAAGGAGAAAAATAAAATATATTTAGATGTAGGCAAAGTTAGTAAGTAAACCTGAAGACGATAGGAGTTTTTTATACCTGTCGACACTATGAAGCACTATGTTCCTAAACACTTGAAGCATTGGAAATCTGTAAATTTTATTTACCTATCAATGTAATGCATTCATATTATAAATATTGTACCGGGTCTTTTGACCGGTACTTTTTTTTTTCGTCATAGTCTGCCGGGCTGCCTGAGATTCGCTTGTGCCCGGCGATTCGCGTAATTTGGTGGCCGTTGGCTTGGACTCGGTCGTTCCGTGTTCCGGCCTTCGTCTGTCAGGTTGGCCATCAGTCTAGATTGTTCTAGTAGAGTTCTACTCGGCTGAACCACCTTACCATGCGAGGTTAAAGGCTCCTAAAACTTCAGGGTCCTCGAGTGGGACATCTTCCCTCAGCCTGTCGTCCGGGGAAAGTTCGACCATCCACACTGCCAGCCTGGCCTGAGGACCATGTATAGAGGCCATTGGTGACCCTGCTGCCCCAACTACATCTTTGGGTATGAGTCTTCTGTCCTCAGGTCAGTGCTTTCCATCTTGTTTTCCCGGCGGCTGAGCTTGGGGTTGCTAATATAAAAAAAGAAAGAAGAAAAAAATGTTTGTGGATATATTTATTTGGCCTAGGCCTAGAACTGGACAGTGATTCGATGAAACAGCCATGGGGACTTATATTTTTTTTATTAAAGAGAGAAAAACTTTTTAAAATACACAAAGATTCTTTTGATGTTAATATTTATTTTATTTATATTTATTGTTATTTAGTTTAATTAGTTTATTTGGTTGTTACATTTGTTTAGATTTTTATATTTGTTAGGTCCCCATTGTTAAATCATGTTATTATTTATTTATATGTTTAGGCCTAGTTATTTGTTATTTATTTCTTTTGTTAAGTGTATTAGGGGTGTTTTGAAGAGAATTTTTACTCGAACGGTACCGTGTTATATTTTCTTTTAAATTATTTAATTTTTAAAAATTCTTCACCAAAAGGGGATTTTTGTGCTTTGCTTAACTTCTAATTCGGAGCTGCCCAGGGATTCCGGCTTACTCCCTGGCCTCGGTGGAATCATGGGATGTGGGCTAAATTGCCGGGGTTACTTTGGGGTTATCTAAATTCTTTCTAGATGTTCACTTTTAATTTATTAAAATTTTCTTACGTTTGGGTGTCTCTGGCTGGGCTGCAGATAGGCCATACAGTTTGTTAATTGTTAAATTTGGTTTTTGTAGAGTTTGTTGTTCTTGTAGCTTTTGTGTGTGGTTTGTTATTTATTTAATTGCAAATTTATATTGAGGCCTTCTGCCTATTTTATATTGTGGCCTTCTGCCGTTTTTGATTAATTAATACTTGCTTTCTTGGTAATAAAGTCATTTTGCTCAGCTGCCGAGTTTTATTTTGACCCTCCAACTGCCACCCGTGATCCCATCGCTTGACTTGATTTGAGCCATCCCCCGGTTGGCACGCTTACCAGCTTTGGTGGTGGGATGGGTCTCAATTGATTTTTTTTTTTTTATTTTTTTACTTTTTAAATTAAACCCCCCCCCCATTGAGACCCATCCCCCCACCAAAGCTGGTAAGCGTGCCAACCGGGGGATGGCTCAAATCAAGTCGAGCGATGGGATCACGGGTGGCAGTTGGAGGGTCAAAATAAAACTCGGCAGCTGAGCAAAATGACTTTATTACCAAGAAAGCAAGTATTAATTAATCAAAAACGGCAGAAGGCCACAATATAAAATAGGCAGAAGGCCTCAATATAAATTTGCAATTAAATAAATAACAAACCACACACAAAAGCTAAAAGAACAACAAACTCTACAAAAAACAAATTTAACAATTAACAAACTGTATGGCCTATCTGCAGTGAGAATTGTTGCGTTCGAGATGGCCTATCTGCAGAATGTTGCCCTCCCATTGAAGGAGGAGTTGATATTTGAGTTGAGGTCGCGTGGGGTGACTCCGGAGGGTGATGTTTTGAATCTCAGGAGGTTGCTGCGGGAGCAGTTGTCCGCGGGTACGGCGGTGGATTGGTCTGATCTACTGGAGGTTGGTGATGAGTTGTCTGTTTGTAAACGCAAGGTGGAAGATTGGGAAGGGGTTTTTGAAGATCTGCAGCTGGAACCTCCAGTAGGTCGTGACCGGGCCTGCCGTCTTGCGCGTTTGGGGCATCTGCTTGCCCGCTTACGGCTGGTCAACCGGGCACCGGGGTTGGAACCATCAGATAGGGCGTGGATCTCAACCATCAGATAGGCTGTATGAGATTTTTCAGGCACTCTCCGGTTCCACGACTCCTACGGGTCTGGGTCAGCGGCCTACTTTCGTGCTTTCGCCCAACGTGTCGAGGCCGCAGGCTGAGACAATGGCTCTCACTGTGCCTGAGGTTCCTTCTGAGCCTGCAGGCGTTTCTGGTTCGGTCGCTTGTGGTTCGGCTCCAGCTGCCGTTCCTTCTGCTTCTTTGGGTTCCCCTGCTCTTCTGCAGCTGAGCTACCACAAGCTACCTAACCCTCTCACGCCCATGATCCAGAATCTCCCTGTGATCGATGGGATGGATCCTGAGGAGCTTCTTAAGTTTCTTGTGGCCTTTTTTAGACTTAGTGAGATGCCCGGCATGCTGGCTGGGGACTTGCTTCGTCTGATTTTCCCGTATTGTAGAGGTCCCGTTGGGGAGTTGCTGAGTTCTGTCTTGGCCAGTGATGCCTCGGTGGACTCGTTCCATTGAGAGTTGCTGTCATCGTTTCTTCCCATTCGACTCAGGGAGAGGATGGTCATGGACAGATTTTATCGGTCGCAGGGTAGGGGCGAGTCTCTGGCAGCCTATGTCTCTTCAGTCAAGGAAGCTCGTCAAGCGTTGCGCCTCACACTTTCTGAAGCTGACACCGTTCGTGTCATCCTGGATGGCATTTCTCCTGAAGAACGGTGCAGATTAGTTTTGCTGGTGTTCCTTCGTCTTTTCGGGAGCTGCATCAGCTGTGCATTGTTTCACGCAGCGTGCAGTTCTCAGACCAGCAAGGGAGGGATTCTGAGAGTCATCGTGCTCTCCCCACCCGTCGACCGGCTATGTCTTTGGGTGTGAGTCAGCCAGTGGAGGGTCGGGGTTCTCGGCCTCCTGTTGTGTGTTTTGCTTGTGGCCAATCTGGTCACATTCGTCGTGACTGTCCACGTGCTCGAGGTCGTGGGGCGGGAAACGCTCAGCGCGGGGGGTTGCCTCCACAGTAGCTCCCCGCGTTGTTGCGAGTGACCGTGGCCATTTGCCTTTGACGCGTGCCCATAGCAGGAGTGTCGGGGATTTTTCGGGCCTTGCTGGCATGGCTTCCCTGGGACTTAGTGCGGTCACCTCGGTGTGTCCTGGCGTTTTTGTTTCTTTTGGTGGTACGGTGTGTCGAGCCCTTCTTGATTCTGGTTCGGCATGCAGCATCATCAGCCTTTCTCTTTTTGAGTCCCTTGACGCCTTAGGACTTGTCAGGAACACCGAGCCTTCTTCTATCACGTGCTGGACGGCATCCCAAACTCCTCTACCTATACTTCTAAAGGCGTTTTTACAGTTTAAAATTGAAGGATTTTCCTGGAGGTGGGATTTTCTTGTTGCCAAGGACCTGGCGGTTTCTTGTATCCTAGGGGCAGACTTTATTTCTAAGAGTGGTATGGTGCTTGACCTCCAGAAGCGCCAGATGTTTTTCAAGTTTAATCGGCGAGTTTTGGTGCCTCTAGTAGGTGATTCTGACTGCCCTCCTGCAGTCAGAGAGGTGGGTTGTGAGCCCGAACAACCCAAGGTGGATCCAGTTGGTCATCTCCCCCCGGAGCAGGCGGAGGCCATTAGGAGGCTGTGTTTGCGGTTTCCTGATGTGCTTACGGCTGAGCTTGGGGTCACTTCTCTTCTGGAGTATGAGATCCACCTCACCGATTCTCAGCCAGTTAGAAGTCATCCGTACAAACTTGCTCCCCCAAAGATGGAGGTTATGAGGGCTATGATTGAAGATCTTCTGAGCAAGGGTGTGATTGAACCGTCTCGTTCCGCTTATGCCAGTCCAGCTTTTCTTGTGCCCAAGCCTAATGGTAAGTCTAGGCTTGTGATGGATTATCGGAGGCTCAACGCTAAGGTCGCTATTGACTCAGTACCTCTGCCTGATTTGCATTCTGCGTTTGATTGGTTCGGTAAGGCTAAGTTTTTCAGTGTGTTTGATTTGAACCAGGCCTACCATCAGATTCCATTGAAGAAGGAATCACGGCCTATGACTAGCTTCTGTGTTCCCTGGAATCTTTACCAGTTCACTAGGGTTCCTATGGGTCTTGCTGTGGGTGCCCAGACTCTCACTCGTCTGCTTGATTCCATCTTCCATGATGTGAAATTCAAGTTTGTCTTCAATTACATGGACGACCTTCTTGTCTACAGTGAGACTTTCGGGGAACACATGCAACATCTGGAGGAAGTTCTTAGTCGCCTTAAATCAGCTGGCCTTACCGTCAATCCAGAGAAAGTCACTTTTGCTCGTCCTGAGATTTCTTTTCTGGGTCATCTTATCTCTTCTCGAGGCGTCTGCATAGATCCTGCGAGGACCCAGGGCATTCGGGATTTTCCTCCTCCCAGAGATGCCAAGGGGATTGCCCGTTTTGTGGGGATGGTGAATTTTTACCGTCGCTTCATCCCTAACGTGGCCGAGCTTGCTGCCCCGTTGAACGAGTTGTGGAAGAAAGGTGTCCCTTTTGTGTGGGGCCAAGCTCAGCAGACTGCCTTTGATGCTCTCAAGGAGGCTATCATGCAACTTCCTGTCCTGCGTATGCCTGATTTCAGCAGAGAATTTATTCTTCAGACTGATGCCTCCTCCTCCGCCATTGCTGCTGTTCTTTCTCAGGAGTTTGATGGAGTCAGGCAGCCCATCGCTTTTGCTTCGAGGACGTTGTCTCACCAGGAAAAGAAGGCTTCTTCCATCTATGAGTTAGAGTGTCTGGCTGTTGTCTTCGGTACGGACAAGTTTTGGCGTTTCTTGGAACACGCTGAGTTCTTGCTGGAGACTGACAATCAGGCACTATCTTGGCTTTTTGCCCATCCCAGACAGCTTGGGAAAATTGGTCGCTGGGTGGTCAAAATTCCTGCATTTAAGTTCCGAGTTCAACATCTTAGGGGTACCCAGAATGTCATCGCGGATGCTCTTTCCCGCATGTACCACGAACCCAGTGATCCACCGACTGAGGCTGTTGCTCAGTGTGGTGCTGTTCTTCTGGATTTTCCTCTGGCTTTTGACGACCTACTGTCCCATCAGCAGAAAGATCCTGAGCTGTCAGTCATCTTAGGTGAGCTTCAAGAGGGAGGTGCCCACCCTCCTTATTTTCTGTCCAAAGGGGTACTCTGTTGCCGTCCTCGACAGAGGGGTGAACCCCGTGTAGTGCTGCCTAGACATCTAGTACCGATGGTCTTTCAATATTATCACTCTTCTCTTGTGGGCGGTCATCTTGGCATTCATAAGACCATCGCTAAGATTCGTAGGTACTTCATCTGGAAGGGCATGGACCGGGATGTTGCGGGCAGAGTGCGGGCTTGTCACCTGTGCTCTCTCAGCAAGCCTAGTCAGAATGCAAGGTTAGGGTTGTTATCTTCTGAGGTGGCCGAGCGTCCTTTTGAGAAGGTGTTCATCGACTACGTGGGTCCTTTTCCCCGTAGCAAGTCAGGTAGCTCCTACCTACTTGTTTGTGTGGATGCTTTCTCGAAGTTCGTTTGGCTTTTCCCACTTCGGAGTGCAACGGCTAAATATTAAGCCCGAAATACATAATATATTTTTTTAAACACAGTCATAACCACTTTAACTAAGAGTTATATCTTTCAGAGTTGTGGTAATTGTCAAAGAAATGAACAGTCTTTTATAGAGATGGACACCTGCTTCCGAGGGTAAGTGCTTAAACGTTACTATTTTGTGTCTTTCAGAGAACAGGTTAGTAGTTATCCTTGCCTATAGTGTTCTGTCTATGCATATACACTTTTGCATCCATCCAGTGATAAATAGACATGTTTTCCTCCAGTTTGTGTAGGTGAGATTGTGTCATCAACATAGTCTATTTAGGAGCATTAAACTAAAAAAATTACGTTGTTTCAAGAATGTTGGGAAGCGTTAAGATTAGAACACATTTTAATATTGACTTGCAGATTTTATTGAATGCTGCAATTATTCGTATTGTACTATAAACA
>JAQJVL010009982.1:0-14014 GCA_035578905.1 Stictocephala bisonia | reverse complement strand
TTTCACAATAAATGTACTCTGCGTTATAATTTATTTCTGTTATATTTTCTTCTATTTTTTAGGTTATTGTTGATTTTTTAAATAGACTATGTGTAAATTTTTTTTCATTGTTTATACTCAAATAAAATATTGATTTACCGTGTAATATGTCAATATATTTTCAATAAATTATATACAAACATGATTTGACTGGTTTTGTTCTAGATGCCTCATTTTTATTCTTGTGTTTTAAGGAGTTATTAGACAATACTGACTAATACCATTTTCGTGACTGAAATAAATATAGCCTATGTTAGTCGTGACTTTGAGTATAATACAAAAAACGTATAACATTATTTTAAAATTGTCATGTGAATTGACTTATTAAAACGGAGACACATTAATTAAAGAATTATGCCAGGATGTTTTTTATAGAACATAATCCCACAGAGCACAGAATAATCATTCTTATTCTGTGCTCTCTGCATAATCCTGAGTAGAGACAATCTCTTTCTGCAGTAACTAGTCATGGACGAACACTGAAAACATAAAACCAGTTAAGTTACCCCTCAGGGATGAGTGATTTCTGTCGATTGATTGTTGATGCTTTCATTCTCCGAACACACAAGTAAATAATGATTGCGCACTAAGGGATTTATTATTTATCATTATGTATATATTCTCATCCTACCTATGGGATAATTCATTATATGGGATTTACTGATTACGAAATAGACATGAAAATAATTACTCCTGATGGTTTGTATTTAGTACGTAATTGCCTCCTTATCTAATTGGGGAGAAGTGATATAGATGTGTTTTCTGTTTCTCAATGCCATCATATATTCAATTAAATTGTTTACTTAATTGCAGTAGTATTTTTTAACAAATGCTACTTTCTGCTTTTCTCTAATTGTTTCTATTTAGCATGTATTATACACTTAGACTTAAGCATAATTGGCCATTAAATGTCAAATGAATGCAGATAGGTGAGAAACACTCAGGTTGAATATATGCAAGACTGTAAAGGAAAATGTCAAAGTAAAGTAGAATGTGTGAACTTTGTTAAAAGGAGGTCCTTCAAAGGAGAAACTAGTATAAGAAGGCTGAGAGATCATCTGTCAAATATGTGTGAGTAGGAGGGGTGGAGAACCCGCCAAGAGAGTGCCTCGAGTGAGATGGTTGGGAGATCTGTCAAAGATGTGTGATTAGGAGGGGTGGGAATCCCGTCAAGAGAGTGCCTTGAGTGAGATGGTTGGGAGACCTGTCAAAGATGTGTGATTAGGAGGGGTGGGAATCCCGTCAAGAGAGTGCCTTGAGTGAGATGGTTGGGAGACCTGTCAAAGATGTGTGATTAGGAGGGGTGGGAATCCCGTCAAGAGAGTGCCTTGAGTGAGATGGTTGGGAAATCTGTCAAAGATGTGTGAGTAGGAGGGTTGGGAAGCCCGTTAAGAGAGTTCCTCGAATGAGATGGTAGGGGGATCTGTAAAAGATGTGTCAGTAGGAGAGTTGGGAAGCCCGTAAAGGGAGCGTTAAGAGTGAAATGAGGGGTAGATCTGTCAAAGCTGTATGAGTAGGAGGGTTGGAAGGCCCGTAAAGGGAGCGTTAAGAATGAAATGGCTGGGAGATCTGTCAATGATGTGTGAGTAGGAGGGTTGGAAGGCCCGTAAAGGGAGCGTTAAGAGTGAAATGAGGGGTAGATCTGTCAAAGCTGTATGAGTAGGAGGGTTGGAAGGCCCGTAAAGGGTGCGTTAAGAGTGAAATGGCTGGGAGATCTGTCAATGATGTGTGAGTAGGAGGGTTGAGACATTAGAGGTGTGATTTCAACCTTCTTATAACGAAACTATAGTTTACCCTAGCAGTAGTGTCAAGTTTTTGGGATTGGTATTGGACGAGAGACTTAATTTTCACAATGTACCGGGTCGTTTTGACCGTACCATTTCGTTTTTTTCGTCGTTGTCTGCCGGGCTGCCTGAGACCGCTTGTGCCCGGCGATTCGCTTTACTTTGGTGGCCGTTGGCTCGGACTCGGTCGTTCCGTGTTCCAGCCTTTGTCTGTCAGGTTGGCTATCAGTTGGATTGTTCTAGTAGTTGTTCTCTGCGGCCGATCGACTAGATATGCGAGGCTAGAGGCTCCTAAAACGTAAGTGTTCTTTTGTAATTTCTAATATCTAATCACCCTTTTGGTGAAAATACTTTGTTTAAAGAATATTCTGGTTTATTTGTCATTTTCAGGGTTTTGTTAAAATTGTATTCTTTGTCTAGATATTGGTTAACCTAGGTTCGAGCAATGTGCTCAATGTTACCTTTTCAACATTAATTGCTTTATTATATCTGGTTATATTTAATAGTAGTTCTGTATAATGTTTTGTTGAGCCTTTTTACAGTTGGAGTTACCGATTTACCATATTTTTGTTCATTGACAATAACCTAGCCTAGTTTGATTTTCATGTATAACATTTTGCTCCTGTATCTATAGCCTAGTTTTCAGTTTGTCATTTTTTTGTTCCATACGTCTTTTATATTTTGTTAAATTGTAATTTGGTTTAAATTATTCATAGCCTAAAGTTAATCTTTCACTATCTTGTTTGCTCCACTCATGTTCTTGTTTGTATCTTCATGTTCAGTTTTGCGAAATCATGCACCCTTATATTTAGTTGTTATGTGTAATATTTTTGTTGTTGTGGCTGGACTGTTTTTAATGTGCTGTGGTGTTGCCTTGCAGTCCAGGGTCCTAGAGTAGGACGTTTCACCCTCAGCCTGTCGTCCGGGCAAAGTTCCACCTACCACACTGCGAGCCTGGCCTGGGGACCATTGAGGGGTGATTGAGCGAGCTGTGCCCTCTCTGCCCTCCCTACATCTTTGGGTAGAAGTCTTCAGTCCTCAGGTCAGTGCGTTCCATGTTGTTTTTCCCGGCGGCTGAGCTGGGGGTTTTGCTGTTTATATATATATAAAAAAAATAAATAAACCAAAGAAAAAAATGGAAGTGAAAGATAAAACAAAAGAAGAAAAAAAATTTTGTGGAACTATTTAATTTGGCCTAGGCCTAAAACTGATTGCACAAAGTGATTTATGCAACACAGCCATGGGGACCTATATGTGTTTTTTTTTTTTTTTTTTTTATTAAAGGAAAAAAAACGAAATACAAAAGGAACTTTAGTGTTAATACTTATTTAGTTTAATTAGTTTATTTTGTTGTTATATTTTTCTAGAGTTTATATTTGTTAGGTCCCTACCGTTAAATTGTGTTGTTATTTATTTTTATGCTTTAGGCCTAGTGATTTAGTTAGTTATTTATTTAGTTCGTGTTTTGTATTATTGATGTCCGGGGATGATAGAACGGTACCATGTTATATTTTTTTTAAATTGTTTAATTTTTAAACTCACCAAAAGGGGATTATTGTTCTTTTGCTTAACTTCTAATTCGGAGCTGCCCAGGGATTCCGGCTTACTCCCTGGCCTCGGTGGAATCATGGGATGTGGGACTAAATTGCCGGGGATTATTTGGGGTTATCAAAATTGTTTCTAAATGTTCACTTTTAAGTTGTAAATTGTCTTACGTTTTGGGTGTCTCAGGCTAGGCTGCAGATAGGCCATGTAGTTGTTAATTGTTAATTTTGGTATTTGTAGAGTTTGTTGTTTTTGTAGCTTTTGTTTTATCATGTTAATTTTAGTGTTTATTGTAATTTATTTAAGTGCAAATGAATATTGGGGCTTTCTGCCAATTGATATTGTGGCCTTCTGCCGTTTGGATTGATTATCATGATGTTTTCTGGTAATAAAGTTAGTTTTGCTCAGCTGCCGAGTTTTATTTTGGACCCTCTAACTGCCACCTGTGATCCCATCGCCTGACTTGTTTTGAGCCATCCCCCAGTTGGCACGCTTTCCAGCTTTGGTGGGGGGGATGGGTCTCAACAACCATATTGAATATGTATTCAAGAAGGTTAGTTCTGGAATATTTGTATTGCATAGCCTTAACAATTATGTAAACAGTGAAGTCCTATTGGTAACATATTATGGGCGGATATATCCCCACTTAGCATATGCTGTCCCTATTTGGGGTCACGAGCGTAAACAAACTCTATTTCTCTTTAAACTCCAAAAGCGGGCTGTGAGGACTATTTATAATATGAACAGACGCCAATCGTGCAAAGAAATTTTTCGAAGTACAGGAATATTGACTTTACCATCCATTTACATCCAAGAAACGTTGCCATTTGTCAGTCAAAACTTTTCAAAATTTAACTTTTTACATAAAACGTCTTATTCTCTCCGTAATCAAAATACACTACCAATCCCCAAAGACAAAACATATTTTTTTCAAAAACCATACAGTATATAATGGGATTTGTTTTTTTCAATAGACTTCCACTCTCTCTTAGGCTGGAGTCAGACAGATCAAAATTTAGCAAACGTCTAAAAGGCCATTTGGTAAAGCTTGCCTGTTACAGCGTTCGTGAGTTTTTGTCAGGAAGGTGACATAGGTTTGTCATATCATATATTTTAAGTGATGTCTCATATTAAATGTTACGAGCTATGCTGTTTAGTTTTAGTTAATATTAGTATGACTTGGCTAATGCAAATTATTATTGTTAATTTGGACCAATAAAGATTTTGATTTTGGTTGAGCTCCTTTCGATGCTCGGTTTCCTTCGCTCGTAAAACATGACTGCACATGCAGTAGAAAACAACCACTTTTGCTCTTAGTGACGAAAACTACTGATGTGTGATTTGAGGAAGTCAAAAGGGAGAACCATAAAAATACTCTGTATATTTACGTGCAAAGACTTTTACGTCTGTTGATTTTCTTTTATTATACAATCAAATTTATTAGAATTAAAAGGTTATGATTAGATATCACAGAATTGAGTTAATTTCTACAAGCTTCTGTATGATTTTATACATTTTATTGTTTTTTTCTTTCTCAAACTGATATTTAAATTTTGTTAAAGCAAAAATATTAAATTTGTTATGCATATTTTCACCCAGATACTAATTAACTGTACAATTACGTTTCATTAAACCTGGGAAGTTTGAAACAGCAGGCACGGCCAGGAATAACCGAGTTTCCTCAGGTCAGCCAAGGTTAGTAACAAGACAAAGCCGTGGAAAGCAGTTCACCTCAACTCCACAATTAGCTGGCAAGGCACTAACCGTTGTGTTGTGTAGGCTAATTGTCTACCACTGGGAGCTCTGTCACCTCCTTTCTGTCTTGTGGGCGTTCAGAGCCTTTCTACCAGTCCAGTTATCTAGCAGTAACATATACTGTATATATAGAAGAGAAATCAGGCCACATTTGAAAAATCCACATAGTTTATAGCTGTAGATAAAACGTGAACCATATGAGTATAACTCGTGCTAAATTATCCTTATATATTACTAGACAACAACCCTTACTTCGCTACGGGGTAGTTCTCTGCGCTTGTTTACTCTCCTCTCTGTGGTCCTCTCTAAACTATCAAATCAATATAAAAGCTCAGTTTACTGCCGTTCTC
Organism: Stictocephala bisonia; assembly: GCA_035578905.1. Lineage (NCBI taxonomy): Eukaryota > Metazoa > Arthropoda > Insecta > Hemiptera > Membracidae > Stictocephala > Stictocephala bisonia. The sequence continues at coordinate 8,541 of JAQJVL010009982.1, read as the reverse complement.
TAAATAACAAAGTCTCATTGTCTAGAAAACCCCATAAGCCTACTCCAAGAGGATGAACAGTTGTGCAGTCATGTCAGAATTATTCAAAATTCCCTCGAACAATTCACAATGGGAAACAAATTCCAAGTTATTGTGTTTTGCGTATATTTTTAGAATCAGCTGTATGAAATAAATGATTAAATTAAATGAATGCCAATGGTACTCTTATGGGGAAAAAAGGAAAAGTTAAGGGGCTGTATCTACCCTTTAGGAATATAATTTCGAGGAATCCTTTCTTAGCGGATCTCTATGAAACAAAAGCTAACTTCCCTCCAAATTTCATCACAATTCATTCGTTTTTAGCTCATATACAGTATGTAGATTAGGGTAAAATATTGTCATTTGTATGTGTGTGTATTTTTGTCTTGTTTATTACTGGAAAACAACTTTCAGAGACTAGATCTGAGTGGGATTACTGCAGCTGCAACATGGCTCTCGGATTCAGACACTGACAGTTTTACAGTTCATGCTATTTGTAGCACTTCTGTTCGTTGGAAGGAAAGCAGACAACGACGTCAAAAGCGGATGCCAAAAGCTTAACCCCATAGATAAGATGGCATTGTGCTGATGCCAAACCGTTTGCGTGATGATGTTAAAGCTTGATTATACTTAACATGCTGATGAGGTCTTGACACACCCATAAAAAATAGTCCAGTCATTTTTTTACCCCCAGATACTTTACCATTCAAGTTTGTCTGGGCCACCTTGCAGCGAACTAGCACATAGTCTGAGGTCCAGTTAGCTGACGGTCTTCCATTTGGGCACTGATTCGCTATATGGCAATTAGTGAACAGCTTATACAGCGTGTCTTAAAAGTCCCACCCCCCCCCCCTATTAACTTTCTTATGAATACAGATAAAGTGATTTACTTCTGGGAATGTTTATATGACCAACTAAGGAGTTTTTTTATGTATGCCAATTTTTTACACCCCCTCTCAAAAGGGAGTAGTTTGGGGGTAAGTCAAAATTTTTAAATAGAAACCCCTATCAAATGACACATCATTTTAAAGGTAATATTAAAAGAAAAAGAATGGCGGAAACTAGAGATCTCTAACATTAGTCTATCAAATTTGGTGGCAGTTTAAAGTTGGAATTATTTCATAAAACCCCCTAAGTAATTTTAGAATGGGAAAAATGGTCAAAATGCTGAACTCTCACCACAATTTCACTCAGATGAGATGCTCGAATTGGCTGCCATGAACTTCTTGACAGTAAAAAAGCCTGGATTGAAAACCACGTCTCACATTTTGTAAGATTTCAGGCGTGGCAGGCCTCTTCGATTCTTGTCCTTAATTCATCGAGGTTTGCGGGCTTTGTGTCGTAAACTTTACTTTTGAGGAAACCCCAAAAGAAAAAATCCAGAGGTGAAAGGTCAGGTGAACGTGCCGGCCACTCTACCAAAGTGCCACGTCGACCTATCCATCTATCGGGAAACGTTTGGTCTAGGAATGTCCGGACAAGCATATTGTAATGTGGAGGAGCACCATCTTGCTGAAATACAGGCTCATAAGTACCTTGTACTACCTCATTTATTGCTGGGACAATGCCGTTCCGTAACATGTCCAAGTATTTAACGCCAGTTAAATTACCATCAATAAAGAATGGCCCAATAACAGAGTTTCCCAAAATTCCAGCCCATACATTTAATTTTTGTGGCTGTTGCGTATGGGCTTCAACCATCCAGTGGGGGTTACTGTTTGCCCAATAACGGCAGTTGTGCCGATTGACTGTCCCATGCAAAGAGAATGATGCTTCATCACTAAAACATATCTGTGATATTAAATTATTATTCTCTTCAATCTTCTGCAACATTTGCTCACAAAACTGAAGTCTTCGGTCAGGGTCGTCTTCATTTAATTCTTGATTTAACTGTACTTTGTACGGGTGGAACTTGTGACGCTTTAACACTTTGTGAACAGTATCTTTTGAAAATCCAACATCAAGGGCAGTGGACCGCAGAGATTCATGTGGGTTTGCAGCATAATTTGCTAAAACTTGAATTTGGATCTCTTCTGTCGCAATGGCAGGGCGCCCTGATCGTGGTGCATCTTTGACACTAAAGTTTGTTGAGAATTTGTTTACTAAACGTCTAATGTATGCCCTGTCTACTGGTCTATCCGGATAGGCAGCATTAAATAAACGAACTGCTTCATGAACATTTCTCCTAGCTTCACCATAGAACAATATCATCTCTACTTTATCTTCATTTGACCGAGCCATTTTTATTAAATACGAATAAAAAGAAATTTAACACAGTAACTGAACTGAAAGTGTTACACGTACTAACTAGTAACCAAATAAGAGATAAGGAAGGAGCCACTGGTATTCCCAGGTTGCCCTACTGGAGTTTGGTCAGACAAACCAAAACCAAATAAATGCTATGTTATTTGTGGTTTTTGGTGTTTGTTGATTCTTGTAATAACTTGTTTTACGATTAGGTGTCATCAGTTTTCAAAACTAACTGGTGGGTGAATGTTTTGTCTGCCTTACAACAATTTTAAATGTAACATAAGCTGCGGAGGTTTTATGAAATAATTCCAACTTTAAACTGCCACCAAATTTGATAGACTAATGTTAGAGACCTCTAGTTTCCACCATTCTTTTTATTTTAATATTACCTTTAAAATGATGTGTCATTTGATAGGGGTTTCTATTTAAAAATTTTGACTTACCCCCAAACTACCCCCTTTTGAGAGGGGGTGTAAAAAATTTGCACACATAAAAAACTCCTTAGTTGGTCATATAAACATTCCCAGAAGTAAATCACTTTATCTGTATTCATAAGAAAGTTAATAGGGGGGGGGGGGGGACTTTTAAGACACCCTGTATATAAACGCTTTTTCGTTTATATATTTAATTGTATTTTATATATATATATATATATATATATATATATATATATTGTGGGGTTGTATAAAATAGGGTTTTTAAATACAATACTGTACCGACTATATAAAGGAGCCCGTTCTTACTTAATTGGCTGAGTGCAACTAATAAGAAATGTATTAGCGTGTTTCCGATCGATGATATTAACAGAACTTCCAAACTCCCTAAATATAATGCTTGACACATATAAACTAAAAGAACAAAAATTTCTCTTCTTTTTTAACTTTTAAGGATATTTTGAATGAATTATAAAATTTACCAACCTTATAAACTTCCTCACTCAATTGCTCGCACTCCTCCAACCCCATAAATCTTGAACACCCCTCTATTTTTAATGGTATTTTCAGTATTTTTGTTGATAGATTAGTAAGACCAACAATTTTCATTCCAAAACATAATCATTTATATCTAACATTATTTTATGTTCTCTGGTCTTTCTCAAAGAAATATCTTATGTTTATCATGAATTTGAACCTTTCAAGTGAAATTGTGTGGAATCGTTGACCCTGTAACAAATCCATCAGTCATAAACATTATATTTTATAACTACCAGGCAACATTAAATTGTTCCCTTTAAGGGAAAGCTAGTTTTGTTATCGTTTAAATATATATTCAATATATACAGTATTTGTGATTAAATATCACTCTTTTAATTCAAACTTCTGATCTTGTCATGCAAATTTACGATACTTTCCCAATTACATGTTTAATCCATGACTTGAAGGAGAGTACTTGATGTTTATATTCTGGAAGTGGTTGTCAGTCGGAGTAGTTTGCAGACGGCATGAAAGCCAAGTACCGTAACCCGTCTGTCGTGGGTGACGGGATGGATGGCTGAACAACACATGATGGAGTGGGGAAAGCTCGCAACATTTGCATCTCTCCCGTAAAAACACTTTCACTACCTGACTGATGAAGTAAAAATAAGACAAAATGACGTGTAAATCAATATGCTCATTTATGTCTTGCTTATGTATTCCTGATGGGTTCACTGTAAATACGAAGAGTATTTGTTAGTTGAAAAAAATTCTGTCTTACTTTCGATGCTGATCTAAGTGTAAAAAATGTTTTTGTGTAATCTTTGTTTCATTATAGACAAAACTCATTACATAAATAGTCCTATGATAAATCATCTTTTGGGTCACCAACTAACTTTGTTTTAAAATTTTTTTCATAAATTTGTTTCATGGACTGAACCCTAACCAAAGATCCTTGCCTCCATGTCGAAGCGGTCATTTTAAATCAGGCGCAAGACGTGTTGTAGTATTATACATTATTGTCATGTTGTGCATTTCCTGAACATTTTAAGTCACTCTGTATGCTCCCTTTTTCAATCCAATGCATTATCTGTTATTATAAAAGATTCTCAAAAACAAAAATGTTGATCAAACCAAACAAAACACTTTTTGATTAAAAAATTGTCTCTTTTTATTTTCCATATAAATAACTTTATGGACTTAGCTAATACCATACGTAAGTATATGAGTGACCGGGTGGACTAAAACCACCGCACGTGTATGGGTAGGTGGGCCAACATCACTACATGTACCACTGCTCGTACAGTAAAAGTGTGTATGAGTACTTATTTATAGTAATAATATTATTATAAATCAGTGATAGTATAAATATCTTGTTCATAAACGTTTTGACATTAACAAAATGGACTCTTGATTTTCTTCGAGTTTTAAAATTTTGTTGTGATTCCTTTGTGAGTCTTACTGCCCTGAGGGAGGTAAACGTGGTTTGTCGAGATCAGTCACTTCGTATTTTATTCTTTTGTATATAAACTGCGTCGTACTCGTGTTATTTGACGTTTAGTTCTACACAGTACACCATCCTTTATTAACTGTCCAGCTTTCTTACTTTAAAGGAGTCTTTTGTTTACTAAATCGATTAATTTGTTTGTAGGTTTTGTTTGTTATCGGCTATAGGTTTGGGCGAGCCGGTGGCCTAGCGGTTTAAGGCCTTTTTCACATTACATGATTTCGTTCATAGGAAAAAATGTCGTACGGAAAATAATTTTTAGTCGACTGAAGGAGGATATGGGACCTTTCACGTTGCACGATTCCCCCACAAACACGATTTTCACGTGTAGCATCGTCCACTGCCACTAGACCTCGACGATTTCGTGCCGTCGCTTCGGCTCTGTGGCCCACGGGATCAAATGGGCGCTTCCACACTACACGATTTCGTTCGTACGGACGATGACGTAGTTCTTACCAGTCGAACTTGACGTGGCTATATACAGTGGTTTTTCTTTTGTGATTTTGTTCAAAAGATGGATAGCATCGAAAATACCATTTTGATTAATATTCTCATTGACCATAATAAATTTGATTCTTATAACGCAAACCAAATAAATCATTAAAACAGTAAAACTTAATGTTCTTCTAATCTAAAACAATATGTGCATTTATTACAATTTCAATAATTTGTATATTCATGATATTATATTAAAAATGTTAGCCAAAATTTTAAATTATTATTATTATTTGCTCCTCATTAAGTGTTCATAAAAAATAATAGTTTACTGTGTTAATAAATATCATGAACATATATTTGGACATGAAGTATCCCCAGAGAAGGCATATTTGTTTTAAAACAGTTAAAATATATAATGTATATAATGTAGCATGTAATATATAGTATTAATATTAAATAGTACATAATTTTTGGTCGACATTTTATCAGTGCATGTTAAATATGTTGTACAAGGATATGAAGATTAACATATATAAAACAGTGAAATAATTTGTTTTGTGTTTGATGCTTTCAATCAAGATACCAAAGATACAATACGAATAAATAAATAATAACAATACAAAGATCAAAACGGGTTTTACCACTCAACTAATCATAACAACTAATTAAAAAGTTGATAATCTATTTGTTAATATGACTCTATTCATATTTCAAAAACATCCATAAATCTAAGAAAGCTGTTAAAATATCAATTTTTTTTGGCGATATCTAAAAAATGTAATTTCAATTTATTTCATTAAAAATATTTCAAAGAATAAACCCTACAGCTTTTAAGTGTTTTAAAATTATTATCAAACTATGATTAATGAATTAATTAAAAGTATAAATATTCCACGACATATATGTAATTTATATAAAAGTATATATTTTGTGACGACGATAAAAAACCTCAATGGGATTATTTGTTTGCAATCTATTTTAACAAATTCAAACAACTTCTTAGACGGACAAATCTCAACCGAGGATTCACCAGTCCCCACGTCCTTTTGGACGGAAACAATCATGTAGTGTGAAAACCAACCAACTACGGACAAAACTCAACCGAGGGTTCACCAGTCCCCACGTCCTTTTGGACGGAAACAATCGTGTAGTGTGAAAACCACCCAACTACGGAAAAAACTCGAACGAAATTATTTCGTACGAACGAAATCGTACAGTGTGAAAGAGGCCTCCAGTATGAAAAGCGTCAGGACTTTGAGCTTGGGTTAGAGATAGCGCTGGGTTAGATTCGAATCCGGCCTAGACTGGAAGATTTATCAGTAATATTCACCTTCTATTTTACTGGTTCGCTCTCTTTACTCTGTCTGAATAAGTTCCTAGCACAGATCCAATAGTCCATGGGGAAAGCAGAGTAAGATTAAGAAAAAGATCGGCCTCTCCTTAAAAATAATTTAAGAAAATTTAATTAAAATTATCAAATAAAATATTACAAATTAATATTTCTTCTCTGAAATTAATTATTTAAAAATAAATACTGTAGATCAATTTAGTGACAGTATGTGAATTGAATTAGTTTTGCTTTTAACATTTGCAAACGTTTATTTAGGTTTACACTGAGGATTTCTGGAAAAGTATATAACACCGACGTATATGAGATACATGAGAAAAGTATATAACACCGACGTACATGAGATACATGAGAAAAGTATATAACACTGACGTACATGAGATACATGAGAAAAGTATATAACACCGACGTATATGAGATACGCGAGAAAAGTATATAACACTGACGTACATGAGATACATGAGAAGAGTATATAACACCGACGTACATGAAATACACGAGTAAAGTATATAACACCGACGTACATGAGATACATGAGAAAAGTATATAACACCGACGTACATGAGATACACGAGAAAAGTATATAACACCGACGTACATGACATACATGAGAAGAGTACATAACACCGACGTACATGAAATACACGAGTAAAGTATATAACACCGACGTACATGAGATACATGAGAAAAGTATATAACACCAACGTACATGAGATACACGAGAAAAGTATATAACACCGACGTACATGAGATACACGAGAAAAGTATATAACACCGACGTACATGAGATACATGAGAAAAGTATATAACACTGACGTACATGAGATAAATGAGAAAAGTATATAACACCGACGTACATGAGATACACGAGAAAAGTATATAACACCGACGTACATGAGATACATGAGAAAAGTATATAACACCGACGTACATGAGATACACGAGAAAAGTATATAACACCGACGTACATGACATACATGAGAAGAGTACATAACACCGACGTACATGAAATACACGAGTAAAGTATATAACACCGACGTACATGAGATACATGAGAAAAGTATATAACACCAACGTACATGAGATACACGAGAAAAGTATATAACACCGACGTACATGAGATACACGAGAAAAGTATATAACACCGACGTACATGAGATACATGAGAAAAGTATATAACACTGACGTACATGAGATAAATGAGAAAAGTATATAACACCGACGTACATGAGATACACGAGAAAAGTATATAACACCGACGTACATGAGATACATGAGAAAAGTATATAACACCGACGTACATGAGATATATGATAATTTATTATCACTGATTAAGTGTTTTTCTTTAAAAATGTATCACTTATCATTGTAACTTTTCGTTTAATTTTACATACTCTTGGCTACAACCTGAGTTGTTTACATAAGAACGAAACAAAAAATAGGCATAAATCGTTAAACTGTTATTAAAAACCCATTTGTTTGTCGTTTCCAAAACAACCATGTTTATTGTCAGTCGTTGTTGACACCTTATTCCCCAGGGCTCCTTGTACCAGAATAATCCTGTTGTTGGCTTATCCAGTGGGATTCCCGCGTCCGTGTCGCCGCCCGCGCTACAGCTGATGTCTGTCACTGTCGTCACAGCTGTTTGTACCAACAAAAAGTGAAACTTCATCAGTCCTTGATGTTTTTGCACACGCCACTCGTGTCACTCTGTGGTAACGTTTCACCATTGATTTTACTATACATAGAAGATAGTTCCATCCAATGTTAAATTTTGAGGCACGGAAAATGGGAGCGACCGTGCTGCAACCTGTCGTCAATCAAGTTAAAGAGATCGAAATTGCCTCCAGTTTCGACTGTTCGGTTGCACAACCTGGGAGCAGTAAAGGAAACTAATCACTCCCTCCCATTCTCTCTTGTTTCTTTTAAGACGCTCGTCCGGACTGTCGCCACTGCATCTGTCTAGGCGATTGGCCTTGATAGTGGGTCAAAGTGGGATATTATTCCTTGCTGTGCTATGTCTTGCACGGAAAGAAATCGCGATCTTTTATTTAGGCCTTAGGGGG
>JAQJVL010009981.1:0-14014 GCA_035578905.1 Stictocephala bisonia | reverse complement strand
TTTAGTAATAATCAAAATTTAAAAAAAACTCACCAAATAAACAATCGCAACAAACTCATATCTTTTGATATGATAATGACTATCACAAATTATATGTTTTAAAATAGCAAAGTAAAACTGTATTACAAAATACTTTTAATGACAACAGACATAACATTGTCAAACATAACCAAAAGAACTGAATAATATTTGTGTATTCCACTGACTGCTTCTGAATCAACACCAGCTGACAAATGTCAAAGGCGTAAAAGAAAGAAATACGAAAATGATACCAATCGAAAGATCGATTCATTAACTGAGATCTGATACAGCGGATCTTTAACTGAGTCGATCGAATGCATACTATATAAAATATTATGAAAATACTTAATATTTCATAAAAACAAACAGTGGGTATATACTTTTATAAAAGAAGTGCTAAGATAACATAGGTCTAATGATTCATTTAATTGATCTGGATAGTCATATACGACACTTTGTCTTTTACTAAAAATTCAGTAGTCATACTTCTTTGAAACAGAAGTTTTTCAAACTCATTTTATTTCGGTATTTATGCAGTTTCTTGCCACCAAACAAATTCGGAACATTTTGCTGAAATGGGTCTAGAATTGGCTAGATTGTCTGTACAGAATTGTCTGTACAGAATTGTCGAATTGTCTAAATATAGAATTGTCTGTACAGTAGAGCATTGACACATATAATAAAATTGCTCATAAGCAATGTACACATTCAATACCTAAAAACCTTTGAGACTATAAAACACTAAATATCCAGGTCTGGCAAACTCAGGGTTTTCTTAACGGCTAGTCGCAGTTTTATTCTTCATTACGTTAAAAAGCCATTAGAATTTGTTATATACTTACAAGTAAATATGAAGTATTTTAAAGTTATTCCTGTATGCCTACATAGCCTATTATTAGTTGGCTAATTCAGCATAACTAGCCCTATTGTAATTTAATATTAAGACAAAATATGCACTATTACCTGGCAAAAACATAAGTCACCTCTTCTGTCATCTTCAAAAAAAGCTTTCGTAAGACAAAAATACGCTAAAATTATTATTATTCTAATATTATTTGATATTGATGTCCTCATTAACCAATAAGCCATTACTGCACATACACAAATAAATAAAATTAGACGACACTCCGTTAACTATTTTCGTTAAACTTTCTCCTCCTTACTCTGAGACACTAAGATTTATAAACCAATTACTTTTCGTAAGTAATTGGCTACAATAAATTCAACGAATGAATATAAACAACCATTATGTCTAGTCCCTTACAGTTTAAACGAGGGTTGCGCCGTATAAATGTGTACATTTGATTTGAGAAAAGGAAATCGTGAAATCGTCTGTTCTGTGACAGACGAAGGCAGAAAGATTTGTCATGGAACACCACAGAAAAGGAATGACGTGTCAAAGGCATACAACGACGGATGGGAGGCTACAGAAATTCATGGAGATAATTAAAAAGAACATAATCATAATTCTATTTTATACTCATAAAATAACCATTCAAAAATAAGTGTGTGAGTGTTGTTCTGTTTAAAGGTATTTTAGGACAGCAAATCGTTATTTACTACTACTCTATTGAAGGGTGAAATAATCAATAAAATAAGAAAGTACAGTACTCTAAAAATAACAAAAGATTAAAGAAATACAAGAGTCTGAGGAATAAGATTATTCGAGAAGCAAGACAAGATAAAGAACAGCATCAAATTTGGGAACACATAGACAATAGTGTGAAGACAGGACAGATGGACATAGAGATGTAAAGATGTTTTTTGAATTAAGGAAGGTAAAAACCATGAGCAGGCCCGACCAGAGGGGGGGCAGGGGGGGCAAAATCCCCGGGGCCCAAGGGGGCCCGGGCTCGGCCGTGATTTTTTTTTTTTTTTTTTTAGCAAATTCCAAAAAATCCTTTTATTAAAATATTTTACAACAGATTGAATTTACTTGCGGTTTTAATTATGAAATTATTATAAGGAATATTATGCATTTGGAAAAGGCAATATGCAAGAAATTATTTCTTTGCATAAGTTACAATTAATTAATAAAAATATATCGGGAATACATTGCGCGTGGGAGTGGAAGCGGGCGCGCCACCTGATCGGAAGCTCGCTATCGGCCACTGCCACCCGATTCGCAGAAGCACTGACTTAGGCGCGACGTCTGTTTGTTTACATCCTAAATCACTACACTACACCCCCTTCGTCGCAGGTTTCAATTGCAATTTTCGGCAGTTCGAGTTCAAATAGGACGTTGAACACAGCTTTGGTGTTATTCTGTTGTTTACTTTCAGTTTTTAATAGCTGTTATCTAATTAATTAAGAAGAGTCTGAAGTTTATATGTGATGATATTGAGAATAACAAAATAAGGTGTGTTTTCACAACTACAACTTTAAAACTATATGTATTTATAATATGCCTACTTCTAATCTTGTATTCTGGCAGAGATTATTTGTGCATTTCGCGAAGTGCTTTATTGTGTAGCCATGTCTGTTATTTTATTTTATGTTCTATCCAATTATTAAATGCTATAAAATAAGTAAGATTATGTAATGAATTTATTGAATTACAAATATATATTGAGCATACTATACTGGATATAGCTTCAATAGAAACTGTTGGCGAAGGACAGCTTTTAAGTGCAAATGGTCTTTGTTTTTTTAATTATATTAATTGTTTTGTTTCTAACGAGTTTTTTTTAAATCAAATAGCTTACATAGGTTTTTATTTATTTATTTTTGAGAATTAAAAAATAAATGGAATACTAACACAAATCTGGGGCCGTAAAGAGGAAATAAAAACGTGAAAGAGAGGAGAAGGCAAAGAAAGGCCAACAGAAGCTATCTGTTTTTTTTTTTTTTACACAGCCGAAAAAATGTGTCAAATGAAGAGGAAGAAACTAACATTGAAAATGATCCCTTCATCTTGCCGGGCACTTCAAATTCACAAACACCCTCCAACAGCTCAAATGTTGATCGTGAGCTATCCTCACTTAGTAGTGACGAGTTTTTAACTCCATTACAGTTAGAAGAACGTGACGAACAGGATGAGACAGTGTCAGCGTCTACGAACATTTTGAGCCAACCAGAAGTTTTTGATTTAGGCAATTTGAGTTTGTTACAACTTAGTACTAAAGAAGTTGAAGCTGCTGTCACAAAGGGGCCCCAAGCCCATCCCAAATGTTTCCTGCAGACTCAACGGGACGGCAATTTCCTTTATCTCTGCTTAAATTTAAACTACCCAATAATGAAGTTGTTCCAAGGGATTGGCTTGTTTGGAGCGAAATAAAACAGGCTTTGTTTTGCTTTCCTTGTCGGCTTCAAAACAGAAGTTTTTTACTCAATAATTGATGTTTTGGTGGCCAACCTGAAAACGAGGTTCACAGCACTGAGAGAAATCGAAATGAAATTTTCATTTTTATGGAAGTATAACGAAATGGACGAGAAGACAATCACAGAAAGTTGTGTAAGATTCGCCGACGAGTACAATTCAGATGTCAGCAGGGATCTATTTTATGTAATGATTTTCTTGAAAACTGTTAGTAAATCAAACATCTCAGATACGTCGCTGAAACCAGCAAAACTTTTGAACAAGCTCGTGTCCCTTAATTTGACAAATGTCCCTCTTTTCCCCAATGTGTGCATTGCTCTTCGCATATTCTGTTACCTACCAGTATCCGTTGCTCAGGCCGAGAGGTCATTTAGTGTTTTGAGCCGAATTAAGAATTGTTTAAGATCTACTATGGGTCAACAACGATTATCTGATTTGGGATTGTTAAGCATAGAGTCAAATCTTGCAAAAACTCTTGATTTCGACCACGTAATCCAAAACTTTGTGGATATGAAAGCAAGAAAAGTTATGTTGTAACTAACAGTTCTATTGTAAATAATTAAAAGCTAAGTTTAATTGTTAAAACTGTTTTAATGTTCTTCCTTCCTGTGTCAATAACATAAGTGTTCACTATTGCACATCCCAGTTTATGAGTTATCAGATTTTCGGGAATTTTCGTTCAACTAGGTTTGGGGGGGGGGGCCCGGTCGGGTCTCATCCCCGGGGCCCGGCCTGGCTCTGGGCGGCCCTGACCATGAGTATTGTGGACAAAAGTCTTTATTATATTTGACACATTCAAATATAATAAAGAAAGAATTGCAAAGAGATGGAGAAAATATCTTGAATTATTTGAACAAATTATGGAGGAAATAATAGAATCTAGTAAAAAACAATATGGATAGGGAAGACGAGGTAGAATTGCATGAAATGGGAAAACCTATTATGGTGGAAGAGTGTGAAACGGCACTGCAAGACCTCAAAGAACAAAAGGTGCCAATACAGTAGATGATATACGAGGTAAGCTTTTGAAAAAAATCTGGAGAAAAGTTGAAAAGAGCGCTCTCTGAATTAGTATGCAATGTCTGTATAACTGGAAAATTACCTGAAGATTTTGTGAAATGCATAATTGTACCCTTACAAAGAAAAAAAAGCATAATTAATGGGGATAATATAGATATTCTTAGGTTTGCGGATGATATAACAGTGATGACAGGAAAAGAAGAAGACCTGCAAAGAATTTTGAACAAGATGGACACTAAAATGGATTAAGAATTCATGAAAATAAATACTAATAAAGCAAAATTCTAGTATGCAGCAGAAACATAGCGGACAGCATGCCAGTAATGTTAATTAAATCAAATCCTTTTTAACACACAATATTTGTTACAATTATAAATTCTATTTATACAAAATTTTTGTCTTGACAAATTAACTATAACTACTACTAATATACTACTGTATCAATTAATTAATATTTAATATAAATCTTGTATTATAGACATGTGAGGTAGTTGAATGTATGAAACAGTAAAACTTTGAACACTCAAAATATATATTTAAGCATACATTGAACAATGTTGCCAAATGGATAAAACTATTATTTGTAAATTAAAATAATTTAAAACAATCAAAACTTGGAACTTTCCTTATTAAGATAATCCTGTACTCTGCAGAAGGCATGCGAAAGAAGAAAGGACTCTACTAAATCTTTAAATTTTGAAATGTTGTTTTCTTTTTTAATTTTTAGTGGCAATCTGTTTAAAAAAATGTAATCCCATATAAGCTGGGCCTTTTCAAATTTTGATGTCCTATGATTTGGATAGCATAGTGCCTCCCCATGCCTAGTATTGTATGAATGTACATTTTCTCTTTTGGCCTCAGCGTCAATATTTGTAATATTAAAATTAAAACCTCAAATATATAAAGGGAATGAATGGTCATTATTTTATTTTCTATAAACAGGCTTTTGCATGAATGAGTCAGTGACGTCCAAAAATTATCCTTAGGATTTTTTTTGATATTTAAGAACTCTTTCCAGAGAGGATGAACTTCCCCAGATAGCCAATCCATAGCGAATTATGCTCACAATAAGCTCGATACACATCAAGAAGGATATCTCTACTACACGAAGCTTTGAATATTTGTATTGCAAAAGTACCTGATTGATACGACGCATGAGTTTTTCGATCTGCGGTCTCCAACAAACAGTCTCTTCAACAGTCACACCGAGGAACACTACAGGTGTGTCGTTCTGTAGAGTTTGTTTAGGGTTCACAATTATGTCGTCACAATTATTATGTGAGTTACTTTTTGTAGTGAAAGTAATATATTTTGTTTTATTATTGTTTAGCAACAAACCATTATCCTCAAACCATTCATTTACCTCCGTGACTACCCGAAAAACACTTGCTCTCAAATCAATTGCATCTCTACTTGACAATAGAGAAACATCATCAGCGTACATCACTATAGTTGCATTGTTCTCTGTACTAGATAAATTGTTTATATAAAGTAAAAATAGACTAGGGGAGAATGCAACCCTGTGGAACACCCATATGCACCTCGGCCCAAGAAGACTCACAGGAGTGACGCGGATCATTAACAAAGCTGCACTGTCTTCTGCCAGACAGGAAAGACTTGAACCAATCCAAGGCTACACCCCTAATTCCATAATGGTGTAGTTTTAAGAACAAAACTGTGTGATCAATGCAATCAAAGGCCTTTGACAGGTCACAAAAAACACCAAGAGTCCTCTGTGACCCATCCAAGGCGCTAAGTACGTGATTTGTAAAATCGTATAAAGCTGATAATGTGAACTTATTCTGTTGAAATCCATGTTGATTTTTGAAAATTACAGAAAACTAAATAAATGAGAACTTAGTCGGGCAAGAATGGTTTTATCGAACACTTTAGAAATTGTTGGGATCAAAGCAATTGGCCTATAATTGCCGATTATTGATCTATTATCTTTTTTATGAAGGGGTTTGATGATTGAATATTTTAATTTTGAGGGGAATGTGTCAGAAAAAATGATTGATTTATAAGAAATGTTAGAGGAAAATCTAATTCATGAGAACAGAATTTAAGAAGATCCGGTGAAATTTCATCCAAACCGAATGAGCTTTTCGATTTTAAGGATGCAATCACATCAGATACCTCTTTTATACTAGTTGGAGCCAGGAAAATGGATGATGAAACTGGAGAGCAGCGTTGGCGGAGTCCATCTAAGGCTAGAGTGAGGTTCACTTTGGGGGCCAAAGATTGAGGATCATTTATGAAAAAGTTGTTGAAATGCTCAGCAATCGTGTTTGTGTTAAACAACTTTTCTTCTCCAATTGCAATACTGTCAATGAGTCCCCTAACTGTATCTCTTCCTTTTTCCTTTCTAACAATTTCCCATATTGTTTTTTTATTTATTATTGGCATTTTTTATTTTGTGGTTATTAGCGGTTTTCTTTGAAATATTTATTAATGTTCTCAATAACTTGACGTATCTTTTATAGTAGTCAATGAAATGTGGGTCTGTAGAATTTTTTAAGCAGTAGGTCATTTCCTTTTTCCTCTCTAAAGATACTTTTAACCATCTAGTTAACCAATCTTTCTTATTTTTATTGTGAATTGTTCTTTAAGCTTGCTTAGGAAAGCATTCATTAAAGGTTTGAATGACAACATTTAGAAAATAATTAAAGTTTTCACTAACGCTCTTATCAATATTTAAATTATGTTCCCATGATATGGTTTGTGATTTCCCTTTAAAAGTAGCCTTGTTATATTTAGACGTCTTCCACTTAAGAATTGGTTTGTTTTAGGGAACATTTTTGAGATTTGTTTCAGAGACAAGCTAATTGAGCATTATGATCTGACAGACCCAACTCAACTATATCTGTGTTACTTAGTCTGTTATTGGTGATAATGTAGTCTATTGTAGTTTTAGAAATGCCAGAAATTCTAGTGGGTGTAAAAATATGGGAGAATAGGTCATGCAGATCAAATAAGCATAAGAGTTCTCTCCTGTCAACTGAGTCAGAAAGAGCGTTTATATTAAGATCACCACAAATGACAACATCTTTGGATTTTATATCATGAGACAACATCTGCAGTATTCGGTCGAAATGCAAAAGGAATGCTGCAGCCGATGCCGATGGCGGCTGACATAGCGCCACAACTACAAGTGGACGCTGACCCTCCACCCACGGCACCTCAAGCGCCGCACATTCGATGACCGTTTCAATTGGCTGCTCACTATGTCTATCCGGTTATCAGCTGAAGTACCTGAGCGAACAGCTATAAAACACCCTCTCTAGTACCATACAAGCGACCAAAAATTGAAGTCAATGCAAATCCACTCAGCCGGTTTAGTACAGCACTATCCTCCTTCGCAAGCCAATGCTCAGTGACACAAAGAATTTCTACTTTTTAATTAGTGAATCTAAATGTATTTGTAGTGCATCTAATTTGTTTGTGATGCTTCTAATATTTGTATGTAATAACCAAGTGCCGTCTGGTGTGTCTACCTTATTATCTGTAATCTTAGGGTTATGTATCAAATCTGAAGCTAAATCTATTTCTGGAGGGTTGGCCAGGAGTGATTGTCTAAAAAACTTGGAGAATTCTGCGATGAATCATGTTGTCTGAAAAATGTCTGGTCCATGGAGCAGCCATGGCGGAATGATGTTGAGGAGGGATTTTGTGGAGTGAGGAGCAGCTAGACGGCAGGAACAGAAGACATCCACAACTCTCATCCACCCTGCAAGACGACGATCGAGCCTCAGGAGACTCGATGAGTAGACTCTCGACTAAGGGATTGATGCTGCTCAAAACTGGTTTCACTGCTCTTTGAGAACCACTGTTTGTATGTGATGGCGTCGGTTGACAGTGTATTATTGATAGAACTGCCGATCTAATTGAGGAACTAAGTTTTCTTTTTCCGTGTCTATTAAGATGTAGTCCATAATGGGTAAAGTCAAGATGAGTTAGTAGAGATGTGTGAATAACTACACAGTTTGGAAACATGTTGGCCAGTTGTTGGACGTTATTATTCGTCTCTATAATTTATTTGTTTACGTCACTTTCTACATGGAAACCATAACGGTGGAGTACAGGACATACTGCAACATTTGTGTTGCTGCATAACTCCATGGCAATTTTAATTGACTTTAATACTTTATTTGAGTTATAGTACTGAGTTTTGTGTTTAACATTGAAGTTGTTCGTACCACCTATCAGGAAACAACTGTCATGTCTTGTGAACTTTACACTCCCTACAGCCAGCGAATGAACAATAAGTTCTATCAGAGCTCCTGGATTGACGCTCACAAAAGTTTTAGCAGATGAGGGCATGATTGATCTCAGTTCGCCACCGAGTGTGACTGCTTCCATATAAATAAACTTTATTTGCGTAATTTTATTTCTTTGAATTTCCGTTATTTTTGTTTGGATTCACTAAAGCAGCGTTTTTCCATGCTTTTTTGTGTTTTTCTTGTTTGGAGACTTGCTTTCTAGTGTGAAGTGTAGTGATGTCATTTTCTTCACTGAGAGGTCAGAAGGAGTTTGACAGGGGTAGAGGTAAATAATATGCATTTCCGTACAATTTAGAGATTTCTTTGTGATTTTTCACTTAATATGTTTTGTTGTCATTTAATTTAGATCTATTTTTGAGGCTGTCTTATTCAAAAATGTGGATGTATTCAATCATATTCTTCGTTTCTTCTTTAAGAATTTTGCAACGATTACATGGTTTTTTACTATTTTCAATTATTTGGTTAGCATCCTCTAACTTTTTTTTTAAAGTCTTGGATATGGTCAATTAGTAGCGATTTTATTAGTAAAGGAATAATAAAACAGGTGAATGAATTCAATTATCTGGTCAGTAAAATAACAAATGATGGAAGAAGCTGTAGGGATATTGCAAGCAAAATTTCTCAGGCTAAAAATGCATTTAATAAAAAGAAGAGCCCATTCACTTCAAATAATGTTATCCTTGAATTAAGGACGCGCATGATGAAGACATATTTGTGGAGCATTGCAACCTGTGGAAGTTAATCTTGGACAATGGGTGTGAGAGAAAAGAGAAGATTAGCTGCGTTTGAAGCCTGGTGCTATTGAAGATTTTTGAAGATCAGTTGGGGAAGACTGATAACTAATGAAAAAGTTTTAGATAGACTAGTAGAGAAAAGATGCTTAATAAAATTGATTAAATGGAGAAGAGTACAGTTGATTGGCCACACAATCACAAAATGATTGCGCCCCGGGTAACATATTTTTAAAATTATTTTAAAAATCAGGCTAACAAAGCATTATGATTTTGAAGTTGGAACAAATAATTGTTGGTGAAGTTAAACTATTTTTCAACATTATGCATGAACCTTGTTACAACATCGATCTCAAACACTGTAAACTGGCTGTAGGGATGTTGTCGAGCGGTTAGCATCGTATTGACACTGCCAGCCCTATGCAACATGTTCCTCGTATAGAGGAGGGTGACCGTCTTAGTGACGCCAAATAAGTACAGACTGCTCTGTGATTCCTCGTGGTGCTGGCTGTTCTCATTCTTTGGCGCATGCTATAAAATTATATCGTGGAGTGGTGTTTAAGCAATTAACTTATAGGCCTGATATAATAAAGGTTTTTAGAAAAGTAACTTTAACAGAGTAGGGGACGGACAAAATTATTGGGCCTAGGGGCACCAAAATGCTAAATCTGGCCCTGCAGACATGACATGTGTGTATGTTAAAAAATATAATCGAAGGCGCTGCAGAAGTGAGAAGTTGTCGAGGAAGACTTAGACTGGAGTACATGAAGCAGTTACTACAGGGTATGAGGTGTGATTCCTACCAGACTACCGAGAAGCATAGAGAGCTTATGCCAACCAGCCTTAAGGCTGTTAATTAAAGAGAAGAGAGAAAAGTTCAGGATTGTACCACTTTCCACTAATCAACTTGCAGATTAAGAGCATGTACTGACTGGACCACCTTGATTCGAAAGTTTTCAAGCTCAAGTGTCAATATTTCCTGTGTGTCAACGTCCAAACATTTGACCCATTGACATCTAAGTCAATGGGTCAAACTGATGAGGTTACCAGACAACACAACAATACACCAGCTAGGACCAGACAGCAATTTCAAATCCTTAAGGTATAATTGGTAACGTTGTATATACTCTAAATTAGGATGCAAGAAATTTGAAGAGTTTTGTTAAACATTTGCAGTCAATACAACTTGAGTAACTTGTGTTGAGAACTTACATTGAGTAAATTTGTAAACATAATTCAAAGATCTTTAGTTTCCGTAGGTCTAACTAATGGGTATCCCGGTCTAATTAATTGTTATTCCTGTCAATTGAACACTAGTTTTATCAAAACTTACACTATTATTTATTTGTAAACTACTGAAATAATTAACAACTGAAATTTATTTTCAAATAATTACAAACCATTTGCAGGTACATCTTTATCCAAGAAACTTAAAGCCTCGTATCCAGTAGATTTGGCTTGCATGAAAAATATGGAATGCATGTATTTTCAATATTAAACTATGTTTGGTTTTCAAACAACATCATTTCAAAAACCGTCATGTCACCATTTATTAATAATAAGTAATAAACTTATAAAAAGCAAGTGATTGTCAAACAACAGGGTAAACATTAGTTAATCTGCTACTAGTTATGACCTCGTGATGACTATGTACATTCGCTATACACAGGATTACAATGGTTTACGTACATGCATACCTTTCTGTATATGTAAGGTGGTGTTAGCCCACACACCCACCCATGCATGCACGGTGGTACTGACCCAGTGACCCACCTACCCGCCCTTACACGCACGGTGGTACTGACCCACCCACCTGCCCTTACACGTACGGTGGTACAAAAATTAATAATATGATAAAGTGAGTTGCATACACACTTGCCAAAATTAAGATAGATTCTGCTTTCAAGCCCCACTGGTAGAAAAAGTGGATGTAATTGTGTTGAAAAGCTCCATCCTGAATGTAAGATTATATTTACTTGTAGCTTAATATTGTAGAACCTAACATGACCCAAACTATAGCATCAAGTCAGTGGGTAATTTATCACTATCTCAACAAGCCAGAAATTCACCTTTGAAAAATCGAAAACAATAATATTGATTCTCAAACTCGTGGAACAAATGAAAAAATTGACCAACAGAAAATCATTCAGCTTCTGACTGGAGATCGTGATATACTTGCAAATTAAATTTATTAGATAAAGTCATTTAAACTAGAACAAAATAGTAAAAAAATAAGTGTGTTGTCCCATTTAAAAGTCTAGACTACACATGTAACACAGCACCGCATCTTCTATGCTGTTCAGACCGACAATACCACATGGTAAGATCAGAAAGGGCAGTCGTTTACTATGAGTAGGGTTGCCCTTCGTCTGTATTTCGTACGGACTGTTTGTATTTTACATTCTGTGTCCGTACCCTACAAAGAAAAAACTGGGTAAATGTCCGTATATTTTGTTGTATTAATATTAAAAGTATATATTTTAAATATTTAATATTGTAAAAAACCAACATACTTACTTCGGACAGTCGTCAATCCACACTCGTGAAAGGTTGTATAATGTCTCACATACTATACTATAAGTTAATACTATAACACCTCCCTCCCCTAACCTATAAGTTAATACTATAACCTCCCACCCCCAGTTTCAACTCTTGAAATTGTCTGAAAATAAGTGTGAACATTTTAAAAAGGCGTTGGAGTTTATTCTAATGAAAAATGTCTGGATACCCGATCGAATTAGACCATCAGTGGAGAAGGACAAAGCTTTTCTGAGCATCAAAGTTAACAGTGAAATCATTACTTTAAAAATTAATATATACGACTGGTTTCAGCCTTCAGCCAGTATACTAGTGCAAGTAGCACAGGAGATGCCTGAAAAATTATGACAATTTATTGAATTCTGCCGAGTTGACTTAAACATAATAAATTACTGTTTTAAAGAAAAAAATAACTGTCTGTTAGTGTTGTATTATTCTGTAATATTAAATTAAAATATAGTTGTAATATTAATATTGTATATCACTGTCGTTAATTCTTTTCCCCAATTAACAACAAGCACCACATATACAGTAATAACATTTGTAAAAGACAATTTTCAAAATAACCCCCCCTCCCACCAGACCCCCAACTATATCCAGTGTCCGTATTTTACTGTGAAAATATATGGCAACCCCAACTATGAGTTACATGGTTTGGTCTTCCACACCACGATCTAATCGCATACAAAATTTATATTTCAAAGAGTTGCATCTACCAACTCCAGTTCTGGTTCAGGATATCCCATTCCCTACGAGTTCATTACACATGCTGCTATTGTCAGATTGGTTCGCAAAAATTTGTTCCGACCTTTAAACATCTCCTATCAAAACATCCTGTTTGTATTAGATGAGAAGTTTTCAGCATTTAAGTGGGTAACTGTACATATATGTGGTTTGGTCAAACCTGAGCCGACTTTATAGCTGGGAAAAGTCCTGCAAGATGGAAGATTGAGAAAGGAAGGGATTTTATTGATTTCTGTTAGAAGTAATTCCTTTCCATTTCGTCTCATCTCTGGAGGAACTATGGTGCTCAGCACTTAGGGTCACAGCAGAGGAGTGCCATGAGTGTTCTATTAACTGACCTTATGATCATGTTTAGTTGAACTATGGTGCTCAGCACTTAGGGTCACAGCAGAGGAGTGCCATGAGTGTTCTATTAACTGACCTTATGATCATGTTTAGTTGAACTATGGTGCTCAGCACTTAGGGTCACAGCAGAGGAGTGCCATGAGTGTTCTATTAACTGACCTTATGATCATGTTTAGTTGAACTTTGATCTTTTATACATGTACACTGTTAATCCACACAGCAGTACGATATTCAGCTGTATGATAAACAATGGACAGAGCAGTGCCTTGCAGGACTTGTTCGTTGGCTCCCCAAGATGCAGAACAGTGTCAACAGGTGATGGAGATGTGTATGGGTCAGTAATTATATACGTGTATAGGCAGTCTTAAAGTGCACTATGTTTGATCATTGTTTGTCAACCTTCACAATGGTTATTTCCCCAATCAGTGCACAATTACTGTCATCATAGCCATTGTGGATTAGTGACACATCGCGTTGCAAAATCATAGCATCTTTTAGATCTGAATTTGTGACAAATAGGTTTCACAAGTGAGTATCCAGGGTTGTTGACTCTTGGACTGCAAGGATATTAACATTATTCGGCTAGAGAATGTTACTCTTGCAGTTACATTTAAATTTACTTAAGCCATTGGTGTTAAAATAACAAGTGACCTTGACAAGGGCATTTTTTATTAGTTTAGCTGGGAAATCACAATGTATAATTATCCAGTTACTTAACACTCCAGTGGTCGTGCGAGGTAATTTGTTACCCTAGGCGTCATTATTTTTGTTGCGCTGGACAGTTGGCAACATTCTTGACCTTGAGCACTTCAGTAATTTATGTGACTATCTAAGACACCATCATTGAGGTTTCAGCCCTCTTGGCTGACTATTTCGTTCATTATGGACATTTGAAAACTGTCTGTCGTGCTTGGGGTGAGTTATTACACCACGCAACTAACCGTGTCAGTGTTTTTTCAAACAACATTTTTTACCTAGTTATAGTATTTTGTGTAAATAGTTTATATAATGATAGA